>JAHWFO010100092.1:53122-131025 GCA_023313115.1 Rhysida immarginata
AATCGCGTATTAACTGGCTTCCGACCGCGAACTAGTCGACTCTGCTCAGCTCACTTTGAAAAGTTTTGTTTTGTTATTGATCCTGTCGTATTAATGTACGTAGGTATTAATTAAGCTCACTAGCTATTTGCGCAAGGCTATGTAACTAAAGAGGTATTCGGATAAAACGCAACATTTTGAAGTGTTCAGATGGCCACGTTTGATTGAAAATGATGAGAAATGTAAGAACATAGAGCTCGTTTTCATTTCTAAATACTACATTCGAGAAATTCAATTTTTCAAAGAATAGACGAACTCAGAGCTCCTGTTACTTCGTCAAGGGGAATTATTTTGTTCATTGAAGCATTTAATGGAAGCCAACCAA
Source organism: Rhysida immarginata (assembly GCA_023313115.1). Lineage (NCBI taxonomy): Eukaryota > Metazoa > Arthropoda > Chilopoda > Scolopendromorpha > Scolopendridae > Rhysida > Rhysida immarginata. The sequence goes on from JAHWFO010100092.1 coordinate 53,487, forward strand.
AAATAGAGAGGGGAGTGGGGGGGCTGCCAATTGATTATGCTTTGAAGCCACTTTTTTGGTTAAAATTCACAAATAGAAAAGGGGAGGGGGGACTAGTTATTGGCTATTGCTTTTAATGTTTGACTAAGACCCCATTAAAATTATATTAGGTAATCTAGTTAAATAAGTAAATGGTGCTAATAGTAGCAAATTTTTGTTAAATATTTTGAAGCTAATACATTTGTCATTTAAACTGGTTGAAATAGTTTATATTTAGTGATGATCGTAACTTAAAATATATCAGTGTAACAAAATCATTTGATAACCTGAAATTTAGTTCCTTTTTCCATAAATTTTAGTTATGATCAAATAAACAAAGAAAATTGCTTGAGAGTTTTAATTAGTTTTAATAAAATTTTACAGTATTTGAAACCACAATGTTCTTGTGAAGGAAAGATTTTTCGAATTGCTGTCACAACGCAACGGGGAAGAACTTTTCTTTTATTTCTTCCCAGGTGCACCCAAATCTAATGGATAAATTAGATTGTTGGTATATCGTAATCCACGCAGTTTTTTGAAAAGACGGAATTTTCGATGATGCACGCCGAACCACTGGGCATATGCTGATCGATCTCGGCATAATCAAGACAGCATATATTCGCGCTTGTGATGTCGTCAAATCTTCACATATTGTGCACTGATATCTAATTTAAAAATTAATATCATGAAACTGTTCACATTTAAATAATATATGCATTAATTATATTTGACAATTTGTTGCGGGTGATACATTTTCCGTCGATTCGGCGACACTGGATTCCTCGTCTAATGACGGGTGATCGCGCAGGAGAGATTCTAAACTATATGGTTTCACGCCTAAACCATCCAAATCATCCACAATGTTCTCCAAATCCTTGTCCAATTCATTATATAGATAGTTGTTAAAATAAGCCTCCATATCTCCGTAAGTCTTAAAACTGATATCTGAATCGCTGCTTTCGTGTCCAGACATTGTGAAAATTTTAGTGAACGCAGTACTGAGTGAATGTAGATCTATAGTGAATGTTAAAGCTTCACTGCAAAGCTTGCTGGGAGCAATCCTCGCACTACGTCACGCCTCCACCCAAGATGGATGCCCCCCGATTTCAAATCGCGCTCGGAATTTTCGTTTTTCACACATTTAGATTTCGAATTTAAAAAAATTAAATATGTTATGATGTTATTAATAGGTTAGCCTTTCGATTTAAGTAAAGTTGTATGTGACCGTAGAGTTGTCCTACCGATCCATATATGTATCCAAGGTCTGTGACTTCCTTTCATCCAATAATTTTATTATCTTACCCTTCGATCCTACCCTTAAGTTTCATATGTCTATCATTTCTGCCGTAAACAAATCCCCCCAATTTAAATACTTCCGACACCTTATTCCACCCAACCCTCGTCCTCCTACCCTTAATGCCCTCGGCAAAATCCACAATATGCCTATAAGACCAGTTGTCAATTACATCCTCGCCCCTGCCCATCGCTTTGCTAAGTCCCTCTCCTCATTCCTTTTCCATCTTAAACTATTGCCAAACACCTGTAATGTCCAGAATTCCTCAGAATTTCTTTTCAACCTTACTGAATCTCTCTCATCCTTCCACACTAATGAATATCTTTCCCTCATGTCACTTGACATTACTAACCTTTATACTAACATCCCTGTCCCAGACACCCTCTCTATTCTTGAACACCTCCTGCTCTCATCCTCCTTTCCTGCTCATGACCTCGTCGACCTAACCTCTATTCTCTGTCATTTCTACCCAGAATTACCTTTCCTTTAATAATACTTTCTATTCCCAACCGTCTGGTTTAGGAATGGGGTTCTCATTAAGTAGTTTCCTTTCCGAAGTCTTCCTCCAGAACCTTGAACTCACCTTAGTCTTTCTCCTCCTCTCTAACTCTACCATTATTTCATACTTTCGATACATTGATGACATCCTAATTATTTTTGATTCCTGATTTACCTCACCCGTTGACATTGCTAACCTTTTCAACACTTTCTCAACCCACATCCAGTTCACCTTTGACACCGAATCTAACCGCTCTCTTCCATACCTCGATATCCTCATCACTAATGATCCCTCCAACACCGCTTTTCCTTCTCCATCTACCGTAAATCTACCACATCATCTAATTTAATCCACTGTTCCTCTTCACACCCTCCTATCCATAAACAAGCCTCCCTCTGTTTCTTCATTGCCGGGCTCTCAAGTTACCCCTCACTCCTTCTTCCCATGCCACCAAATTCCAAACTATAGGCTCCCTCCCCTTAAAGAATGGCTACACTACTTCCACCTTCTCCTGTATTCTCCAACGAAGGAAACTTGCCCTCTCCAACCCTAAATCTCCTCACCCATCCCCATCCAAGAAATGGGTATCCTTGCGATTCATTAGACCTCATTTTTACCGCCTTTCCGCCTTCCTCTCCTCACTCGGCCTCCAAGTTTCCTACCGCCCATCGACCCCATGCTTTCGCTCTCTTAATCCCCCCATCCAAACAAACACTGACAATTTCTCCTGTTCCAGAGTTTATAGATTAAACTGTGGATTTTGCGATAAATACTACATAGTCCTGTCGACCTGCAATTTCAATAAACAATTCAAGGAACATATGGACTCCTAAAAGAAAGAAGATAATAAATCACGCTACGCGAACCACCTTGTCTGCACGGGATATGTTCCAGAAGAGCAAAGTGAAATTATGACCATTCTCCATCTATGCAACGACCCATTCAAGACTGCCACTCTCGAAGCTATTGAGATCTTTAAAGCTAAGATCTCCTCTCCAGATCACCTCCTCAATTGCCAAAACGTTTTTGATATTTATTCTATTTTAAATTCTTTATCCGATATCTTGTAATTTTGTATATTTACTTTCTTTTCTATTTCTTATTGTTATCTTAGTTTATGTTAACTCTGGATGAGTCTTTTACTAGGTCTGCGTTTTCGATTTTATTTGCGTTATGACGTCACTTTTTCCTTTATATTTCAATCAATTTCCTCTCAAGGTTTCCTTATAATTTTATTTGTTATTGGTTCCTTATCCAACCCTTCTCCTATCCAAATGTCGCCACTGTATAATTTATTTATTTGTTATTTCTTCATCCAATGATGTTCTCATTCTGTACCGTATTTTCTGTATATTAAGGCTTATATCCTCTTGTGTGTATCCTTGATAAAGCCGGGAATAAATGGCGAACCAGTCGGAAACTCTGTTCTCCCTTTGTTGTGTTGTAAAGTCTCTACCAATTTTATTTTAAAAAAATAATAACCACTTTAATAAAACTTATGTTTGAGTTAATAAGTGAAATTTCCACTAATTAATGCTTCAGAGAGATGGGACCAAGAATTTAATTTAATCTAACTGGGAACTTCACTTATCAGAGTTCGAGTTACTTGGGTTACCTGTACAGTGCTATTTTTGGACAAGTTGACAGAATCTCATTCATAGCTCTTCTTATTCTTTGCAGTTATATGGAAACATTTTATCATTTTATTTTATTTATTTTTTTTACAGATGATAAACAGTTGACTTCATCAGTAGGAAATTCAGCTGCTGATGATGACAGTACACTATTTCATCATGTGACATATTTGGGAGCAGCTACAATCAATGTTGGAAATGATGAACGTGAGATTCAGCGTAATATGGCGATACTAAATGCCCAAGCTATTGAACATGCAATAGAAGTCACGTTAAGTGTCCCGAGTACTTCAGAAGGATGCGTTGTGTAAGCATATTTCATTTTTAAATAAAAACAATATAATCAAAATAATTAACATAAAAATTTTTCTTGCTAAGATAAAATAACTTAAAATATTCAAAATTATCACAGTTGCCTGGAAAAAATGTTAAGCTAATTACAGGATGGTCTTAAAGTCCTTCCCTGATAAAGAAAACTTATAATTAATAAACTATTTATGATATGGCCATACTTTTTTTATAATGTTCTCCAATTCAAAAAGTTTTTTAAACACGTGTTACATTGTGATTTGAAGTGCCCTAGGCGATGCTACGAGCAAGCAATTTAAAATGGCACCTAATAAGGTTGTCTGGTCAAAAAAGGCCCAATGTGTTGTCTGGTTTCACCGAGACAATAATCGCTAATTACAGTGCAACAGATGTTTAAAAAAGAGTATGGATGCGATCCTCCGGATGTTAAAAGTAGCACAGCTTGGTATGACACGTTTAAGGAGACAGGAAGCGTTGCCGACCTTCCAAGAACTGGTAGGCCTAGTCGAAGTGAAGAGGTTACGGAGAGAATTCACCAAAATTTTCAATGAAGTCCTCGCAAATCAACTCGTCATGCTTCAAGGGAACTTGGCATACCTCGGAGCACTGTGTTCTTTACAAAGGGCTTTGTTTGTGTGCTTATAAAATGCAAATCGTTCAGGCCTTGCAGACCAAATGACCGCCCCCGCCATGAAGCTTTTGCTACAGAGATCACAGGGTTTCATTTTAGGCGAGCTTTACGGGGCGCGCCTCCTTTTTTGCCCTTTTGATGAAAAATTTCCGCCCCGTTGCCCTTTGACCCTGATCATGTGCCCTGTACCCGAAAATGCGCCCGCAAAGGAAAATCTAAATATCTTGCAAAGGGTTAATGAACTTCAAAAAGAAAAAAAATCTTTTTAGAAATCATACTGCCCTTTTTGGGGGAGGGGGGGGGAAGGCAAAGTGCCCTTATTTAATAACTTCGTGCCCTTTTTAGCCTTTAGCACCCTGCCCTGTTTTAAGTCTAGAATGAACCCTGGAGATTCTAGACCACATTGATTATGACGATGATTACCTTAAACGGATGTGTTTTTCGGGTAAGTCGACGTTTCGCGTCTCCGCGAAGTTAAATAAACACAATGCTCGAATATGGGGGTCAGAAAACCCCGCTATATATTGACGGTGCACTGCTATATTGGTCATTACTCTAATGTGCTTTCTTGGATTCAAAGTTTGCCAACCGATGGATTGGAAGGGATGGGCCAACACCTCCATGTTCTCCAGACATAATTCCTCTAGACTTTTTCCTCTGTGGATATTTTAATGATAGAGTTTATTCTACACCAGTTGCCGATCTGCACACGTTGAAAGCAAGAATAACTGATGCGATAAATTCAGTAACTGAAGATATGCTTGCGAATACCTGGCAAGAAATTGAGTATTACCTAGATATTCTCCGTGCGACGAAAGGTGCACATGTTGAGATTTATTAATGATGCTACAATAAGCTTTTTGAGTTGGAGAACATAATAATAATAAAAAAAGTATGACTGTATCATAAATAGTTGATTAATAATAAATTTTCTTTATCAGGGAAGACTTTATGGCCACCCTGTAATTCAGTTTTAACTTGATGTAATCTCTTAATGAGAAGTAATTCTACTTAATATATTGCTTGTCCATCCTCTCTATTCTATCTGTTTTTGCTCTTTTATAATTTGGATTCTGTATCCTCCCGTCTTATTTTTACACATTAGATTTTAAGAAGAGTGTTAAATTAATTCTCGTAAATTTTTAATATTGCTGGTGTGAATGTAAAAAACAAAACAAACAGCCAGCGCAATATCGACTGACACGTTTTAAGTGGTCATAAAAAAGGGTATGCAAAATGAAACAAATTAAATGGCAACATCATTTTATGGACTGAAATATGTCATTTATTCTACAAAAATTTCAAAACTATGTTTTGAAAATTACATCAGAAAGATGGTCTCTGTTTGAATTGACACAGTCTTTCAAGCGTTTTTGGAAGTTGTTGTACACACTGCTCCATAGATTCTCATCAATGGTCAAAATTTCGTCAACAATATCTTGTTTGCTCTCAGGAATATTCGCAATACATCCTTAGAATACGTGTTTTTTCAAGAAACCTCAGAGAAGGATATCTGGAACAGTAAGATCAGGTGACCAAGCAGGCCAAGCAATGTCTCTGAAATGAGAGATAACACATCTGAACATGCGAAGAACAGCAGCTATCCTTTTTCGTGCAGAGTGGGCTGTTGCCCCATCTTGTTGAAAATGAAGAACTTTAGGATTCATAAATTTGGTTCAACAAGGGATTCCAAATTTGAAAACTGTCAGTCGGCTACACACCACTCTGTACAACAACTTCCAGAAACGTTTGCAACATTGCATCGATTTAAACGGAGGCCATCTTTCCAATGTAATTTTCAAAAAATTTTTTTGGAAATTTTATAGAATAAATGGCATATTTTGGTCTATCAAATGGTAGTGCTGTTTATTAAGTACCGAAAGGTGCTTTATGCTGTCAGTGTGGGGAAACGTGTATGTCTGTCTGTCCGTCCATAACTCTTAACTCCTCCGAGGCTATGAAAGCTTTTCAAAATCAGTTTTCATCAGTCGATGCATGTGGTTCATGGCATGAACCAATCATAAATATTATCTTAATCAGTTCATTGGCACATGCACAAATGGTACCTCTATTTTCCCACTTAGCAATTTTCAATGGGAAGATATATTAAGTAATATATCAAACAAACTGTAATGACAAGACAGAAGCGGATATTAATTACTATTTTCACCAATTGATAAATATGGTTCCGGGAATGAACCATTTTGGAAATGGTTGTAATGGAAACAATGGCACTTGCTCTAATGGTACCCTTATGACACCCTCAAAAAATTTTCAATGATAAGATATGGAACCATGAATGAATGTAATGTAAAATTAATGATAGTTGAAACTGGTTCCAAGGAACCTGGTTTAGTGGAACCATTGTGCTTCATTGGAACTTTCAATTCTAAAATATGGCATGTAATATATCAAACAACTTGGAATGATGTGTCATAAATGAATACAAGGTAAAATTAATGATAATCCAAACTGGTCTAATGGTATCATTATGGTCCATTAGAAAGTTACAGTGTTAACATAAGGCGGTTAAAAATATGGTTCCGCGAATGGTTTAGTTTAATCTATCAGTACTTGGTTATGTCATTCCTTAATGGTTTATTTGTTTTTGTCTTGAGTACCATTTTCTTTTATGACTATTTGAAATGTCAGTTGGTTCGGCACCAACTTGTATAAACAATACGGATATTTATTGCCATATTGTTTCCCTTTCAATGGTAATATGATCCGTTTTCCACTAGCCTGATCTGGTTACAATGAATAAAAAATAACACTTAAAAAACTGTGAATATAAATTGCTTTTCAACGTGAACAATTATCAGTCTTGGTAAGACATCACTGGAAGAAGGTCCCAAGAACGATTTCTACTTATTCTGTGATTCGAGTGATTTTAAAATAACTTGTTCTCTCACACCCCTTTCAATGGGCTGTCTGTTGATCATTCATTGACCTGATTATGCTAATTAGGAAATATCCCATTTTATCTCAACCATAACAGATAAGAACTGTTTCCAATTACAAACTCGTTCCACATTCAATTCTATGAACACAGTCAAAAAACGTATACCATATTTACACATGTATATCCTGAGTTTTTTTTGTTTTTTTTCCCAGAAAAATGATAAAGAAAGGGATCTCGGGGATCTCTGGTTAAATTCGCTTTCGAGGAAAGAATTATTTTTTTTTTTTTTTGATCGGTGCCATTTTGTTTTTTTAGTGAACGATCTTGTTTTTGTGTTGTGGAAAAGCATTATTTTTTGTAGTTTCATATCAAATGCTATAAAAAAGTTTTTTTATGATAGCTTAGGAAGTGAAACTATAGGAGTAGATAGCAAAATGTTTGCTATTCTTATGCTTATTTTTTTTTTCTTATATGTTTTGTGTTGTCACTTTGAAGTAGTCAGACTGTCACTTTGGCGCAAATAAATGCCGCACCTTATGTGGATGTGGTCGAATGTGACCTACATCAAAAAGTCGCCGCTTTTCTGTGTGGGTATCTTGAATTACGGCGTTTTGGACTTGAAGGGGCGGTTTACCATATATGTACGACAATTTCTAGTTCGATTCACGTCTATTCATAGAAAAAAAAAATCATATGGTTTAAAATAATCATCAGATCATTGAAAAAATAGAGGTTGGTTTAAATTTGAGAATATTTTTTTCCATGAAAATGACCAAAAAAAGGGGTGGTCGGTTTAAATTGGATGTCAGGATCTATTTGGGTAAATACAGTATCATCATCTGATGAATAGATCACTCAAATATGAAGCTGAATGTTTCTACATGTAAAGGATTGCCATTTGTTTTTCACATGACAATACACAGGCAAAAAATAATTAAGGATTTTTTAAAAAATGTTGAATTTTCGAATCGTGTAAGCACACTGCAAAAACCGGACATATTGCATTCAGTAGCACATAAAAAAAGGTGACGACTATTGACAAATTTTTATGTGCAATGAGTCGTAGGCAATGGAGATATTTAATTTCAAAAACTGAACTTTTTCCTCTTCACTGCTTGAACAGTGGCAAATTTCAATCTGGGAGAACTGTCGATTGCTTTTTCTGGTTGACAAAATACACTACCCTATCAAAAGTCATGGGACAACCCTGATTTGCATGGAAATAGACATTCCTTTTCAATTTCACTGTTGGCATTCTTCCCAGCACTACATAACAGAGAGTATGCTATTATGAGATGATGCATGCGTGAATGCTATAAGAATGTCTCCAAGAAAAGAGCTTTCAGACTTCCAAAGAGGTACAATTGTTGGGTGCCATCTCGCAGGCAAAACTGTTAGAGCAATGACATTGGACTCTGGATCAATGGCGTATGGTTCAATGGAGTGATGAGTCCCGCTACACCATCTGGCAAGTGGATGGACGGGTTTGGGTATGACGAACGCCCGGCGAACGTTATTTGACAAGCTGTGTTGTGCCCACGGTGAAGTTCGGCGGTGGGTCAGTGACGGTGTGGGGGTGCTTTTCATTGTATGGGTTGGGTGCAATCGTTTCTGTGGACGGACATCTAAACGCAGAGCGTTATCAAGACGTTCTGGACAACACAGCACTCCCATCTCTCTGGCAGCACTTTGGCAATGGCCCTTTTCTGTTTCAGCACGATAACGCACCTTGCCATAAAGCAAGGGCTGTAGGCACATGGTTTGATGAAAAGGGGGTTCGAGAACTTGACTGGCCTGCACAGAGCCCCGATCTGAACCCCATCGAATATCTGTGGGACTTGTTGGAACGTCGATTGCGCGCATGTGCGGAACGCCTAAAATCTGTGAATGAACTGTCCAAGATACTTATGGCAGAATGGCGAAAATTACCTGTCGAAACGTATCAAAAACTTGTGGACAGTATGTCCCAGAGAGTAGAAGCTGTGATAGCAGCAAAAAGGTGGACCAACAAGATACTAAAATATGTATAGTTTTGAGTGTTTCTATTAAAGTGATGGTGTCTCATGACTCTTGATAGGGTAGTGTATTGTAGGATCATTATTGCCATCTTTTTCTTTTGGCTGATTTGTCCGAATTCTGTATACCTCATCGAGATATCCTTCAGGAAGTTTCAGTATGGATATTTCAATTGGTGAGAGGTGATAAAATGAATTACTGCTCTCTTGGCTCTCTTCATCACCTTTATATTGTCACTGATAGCTAATGTTGTGTACTGCTATTATAATTTCCTGTTCTTCTAGCTCTAGCAGCTTTAGCTAATGTTTTGTAATGAATATCACATTGCATGCAAAATTTTGTTCACCTAATCTAACCTAACCTCATTTTTTTTTTTTTTTCCATTTTAATGATGATACTTTTCTTATGATTATCCTCTCTACTTGAATAAATTTAAATCATGTTAAGCGATTCATTTAGAAATAATTGTTTAATGCGTTATTTCACCAGGCTCTACGAACCAAATAGTAGCATTGAAATTGCTAGCTTCAGAGTCCATCGCATCATTTTCTGTACTCGTGGTCACACAGAAAGTCCAGAAGCTTCTTGTTTTGCATTCTCTTGTAGCCATGGTGATAGTGGAGAAAACAGCGTTTTCTTTCAGTGCCATGTCTTTAAATGTTCATCCGAAATTTCGGTAAGTCTAACCTGAAAAAGAATTTACATAGATTTTACATACGTAATGAATGCTTGAAATTAACGTATTTTTAAATTCACTTTTTTATTTTCATATAAAATGAAGGTTGAAAATGTGGTTATGTGCTTTGCCAATGCATTCAGTCGTGGTCCCAAACATTCGCAATCAAAGACTGAACTTAGTTCTCCAAGAGTTATTAATAATAAAAGTAATGATCAAACGTATCTGTTTGAGGTGAGCCTAGAAATCAAAGAAGAAGATTCAAAGGTTTGTATTAATCTCTTTTTGAATTGGGAAATCAGTTGAAAGTAATTGTTTTGCAATATTCACTTAACAATAATTTCTTACTCTGTTACAAGCTTGTTAAAGGTAAATCAATTAAATCTTTTGGTATTGTGAATAGGTAATTAATAATTAAAAAAAGCAAAACACGCACATATATTTACAGTCGAACCCACTTACAATGAATTTTTAAATGTTCGTAATTTTGTTCGTTATAATGTATAGTGGATATAGCGAATTTATTTTTATTTAAGTGGATTTGCGGTCGAAAAGGTTGTTTAAGTCTGCTCCAGTTGCAAAGTTTTTGCCATTCAAGAAGTTCTGCAGTGCCTGAAATAAATGGTAGTCTGTAGGTGCAAGGTCGGGCAAGTAAGATGGGTGAGGGAGAACTTCCCACTCCAGCTGCAGAATTTTTTGATGGCTTACATTTGCAACGTGTGGTCATGTGTTGTCGTGAGAAAGATGACATAAGTTATTTCAGGACGTTTTTCTACAATTGCATCTATTACGCGTTGTAGTTGTTTACAGTATACGTGGGCGTTGATGGTCCGATTGGCAACATTGGATTCATGCCCCTCACATCCCAGCAGATACAAACCATGAGCTTCTTTTGATGAAGGGTGGCCTTTCTCTGTGGTGCTGCAGCTGCCCCCTTATCTCTCCAGCTCCTCTTGCGTGAAACGTTCGAGTACAGATACCTTATCTCATCTGGAATGACCACTTTTTTCAGTTAACAACCGGCACCCAGAAAGACCTCTAATTTCACGCACTTGTCAGGTGCTTAATTAAGAAATTCCAAGAAACTGGGACTGTGGTCGACAAGGCACAGAGTGGCCGTCCAATAAGTGCTACTGACGAGACAACCTCAACAAAGGTTTTGGCGTCCTTCGTCAAGAGCCCACAATGCAGCACGCGATGTTTGTCAGCAGAATGTGGAATCAGCCAGTCATTGATCGTACGAATCCTTCATGCTCATCAGTGACATCCATTCAAGATTCAGATACTCCAGCACCTAGCAGAGGATGACCCAGACAGACGTATGCAGTTTTGCACGTGGGCCCTAGAGCAACATCGACAAGATCCTTCTTTTGCACAAGGTATCTTGTTTAGTGGTTAGATGTTCAATTTCCTGGTGATTGATTGGCTGACGTGGTGCTATGGAATGGCCGCCCAGATCACCTGATCTCACACTACTTGACTTTTATCTGTGGGGTCATTTAAAGCAACTCGTATATGCAGAGAAAATCAGAAACAGACACCATCTCCAGCAACGCATTGAAGAACTGTGTGCTAGCATTTCTGTGGAAATCCTTCTGCGAGTGCATGATGATTGGATTCAGTGCCTTTAAATGTGCCTTGACCAAGAGGGACGCCATGTCGAACACATTAAATGACTGTCCTTTATGGAGAACAGTCCAGCCTGTAATTCCAAACAAAATGGGTTGTAACTTTTGAACCATAACTGTTACTTCAAATCTGTTTACAGGAATGAAATTGTCAGAAAATGCTCATGTTATTTGATATATCACATGACCCCCTTTCCATTTAAAAAAATTGACTTAGATTCAAGATGGCCGATTTCAAGATGGCGGCCATGTTCGGTACATGCCGTAAAAGATAGACCACCTCACCCATACCTTACTGAAATATTCAGATTTCCCATTTCCTGCAAGGTTTTTTGATAAAACAAGGTGTACTGCGACTTTTGACTCGCTCTGTATATATGGGTGGGCAACAAAAGTTCTTTACAGTGTATAGTATTTATCAGAAATACGAATTCAGTGTATTGTTTTGTGTGTTTTCCTTGCTTTTGTTATGTCATGTGATTCTACCTGTTTCTATTCATTGGTTCTCTTGTTTTAGGGCAACTTCAATTCCTGTCCTAAAGATAAAATGTATTTCAAATTGCGGAGTGGTATACTCAAAAAGGTTGTTATAACAGTTCAACAAATTTATAACAAAGAATTAATAATAGAGCGGTAGGTAAATAAACAATTTTCTGGTCTCTTTTATTTCCAAAAATTTACTTTTATATATATTTTTGTTGTTGTTGAATATATTTTATTGAAAAAATACAGCTATATATTATTTTTTAATTTTTTTTTTCATAGATGTTTTGGTTTGTTAGTAAATTCTGGAAATTTAGAAAAGAATTCAGCTATTAAGGATATGCATCTGTTGGATGATGTGAGTAATTACCTTTTGTTTTGTATTTAACTATAATATATATATAACTATTAAACATTACTTACTAGTAATTGAAAGCTTAATTTCATTTCGAAATTAAAGCAAAATAACTTTTTGAGGTAAATTTTTGGGAAAAATTTTTTTTAATGAACATACAAGCAAAAATAGTTATTTAAAAATGAAATAACCTTAATAGAATTGTTTTTTGATTTTAACATTCTTGAACTGGGACAAGCCATTAATGGCCTCTGTATGAGATTTAGCATTTGAAATTTAAAACTCAATAACGTTAAAACTTTTGACACTTTATCGTCAATTTTTTTATATACAACCCTAGCATCAATGAACTTTGGACACCTACAGAATTTTGGATAAGTACAACGAAACTAATTGTAAACAAATGAAAATTACTTTATTGAGTGCACAGAGCTTTAGTACAACTGTGATAGAGCATTTTAACATAAAAAAAACGAGAAAATTAAATAAGCGACTTTTTGTAATGTTCCGTTTTCAACACGTTGCAATGAACTTCGTGCACCGTACCGTTAATTGCACATTACCACTGAGTGGCGTCACCTTTCCGACGAATGACGCTCCGAAGTCGTTGAGGCATGCTGGACACTAACTTCTGCGTTGTTTCTACTGGAATTTTGTCCCACTCTTCGGAAATACACGCCTGCAACTGCTGCAGTGTTCGAGGCTTCCGCTGTCTGACTTTTTGCTTTTAAATGCGCCATACATTTTCAGCGGGTGACAGATCTGGGCTGCAGGCAGGCCAGTCAAGCACCCTGAAACGCTGCTGTTGTAGCCAAGCCTTGGTGTTCCGAGCAGCATGAGGCTTCGTGTTGTCCTGCTGAAAGATGCTTGGTCTTCTATTGAACAACTTTTGGCGGGATGGACGCAGATGCTGTTGAAGAATGTTTATAGAGGCAGCAGAGTTAATAGTGCCCTCGCAAAAGTGAAGCGATCCTGTCCCGGCTGCACCCATGCAGCCCCACACCATCAGCGATGCAGGCTTCTGAACTTTCTTCTGGTAACAGTCGGGATGATTACTTTCGTGCTTGGTCCTTAGCACCTTGCGACCGTTGTTGCCATACATCACTGCAAAGGTGGACTCGTCGGACCACAGAACACTATTCCACTGACCAAGGGTCCACTTTAGATGGGTTCTGGCCCAGGCTACCCGGCGACACTTAGCTACAGTGCTTATAAATGGCTTACTCTTTGTAGCGTATAAGTAATAGTTGCATCTTCTGATGTAACGGCGGACTGTGCTTTCGGATATGGGTATATGAAAATATTCTCAAGCCCAAACAGTCATTTCACTTATGGGAGCATGCCTGTTTTTCACAATGTAACGTCGAAATACTTGTAGGTCCCTAACATTCAATAATCGCTGCTTGCCTGGTGCAGTCCCTGGTTCTGTTTTCCCGATTTCTCTGAAACGCTTGATGATCCCATTAACAGTAGAGAGAGAGTGGAACTGATAATTCATGGGCAATAGCTCGCTGGGATTTGTTATTCTGGAACTGCTGTATAATTTTTTTGCCGTATACACGTTCCTACTGGTTTACCACGTCCCATGGTTCAAAACAACACGAATACTGTGCTCTGTCGCGTGGACGGTGCTTTTAAAGCCTGATGCAAAGCATTCTGGGCATTTCTACAGCCTTCAGGAAAGTTCTATATGCTGGAGAACCCTTGTGTACGAAGTTCTTTGAAACCTGTTGACAACACAATTTTACATAAATTTGAATAAATTATTTCACACCATTAAATCGATTCTAAATCGATGTTGATATTGTTCCATATACTCAGTAAATCTATTTTCATTAGCCTGCAATCCTCTGTATGCACTTTTCACTGTGTTTTTAGCCAAATTACTTGGTATCCGAAGTTTATTGACGCTAGGTTTGTACTATAGAAACCTTCCTTTAAATTATCTGTTTAGTATTAGGCACATGCAAACATTAGAAGTTTAATACAATAATATTTTTAACTTGCTGCTCTCATAATGAAGAGCGTTGCAACTCTAGAAAATAGTGATGTATATCTGATCTTATAAATAATTATCTTATGCAGCTATATATCTCAAACTGCTTGTATATTTCAACCCCTACATTTATTTTCTAGCAATAGGCAGAAATATTTATCAGAGTGTAATAAATAAATGACATTTAGACTTACTCAGAGCACTGGAGCATTAAAGGAGAAAATTTTCATATATCGCCCGCACTGACACCTCCATTACACAATACCGCAGTCCAGAAGGGAAAACCCAATTCAAACCACAGCAGAAGATACTCCTGCTTTCGATGTCTTAAATGGAGTTAGAAAATATTATGGTATTTCAATAAAAAACAGAGCCCTTGCAATCGTCCTCCCCCCGTCACTACGTCACTTTTGGCTGCGCCATTGCATTACGCCATCAACCTCGTTAGAGAGAACAAAGGAAAATTGAACTTCACACCGTTGCTCGTAATAGGGGGAGCTAGTCACGTAGGTAACGCACGCGATAGCATCAAATGATGTGTTTACGTTAGCGAGCTCAAATTACAATTTGACATAAATTCAAATGAAAATTCGTAGAAAAATGCAAACGTATTTTAAAAATTTCTTCTCCCTTCTGTCATGAATAAAACCACCTAAAATATGACTATTTTCATTTTTTGTGAACCTTCATGTATAAATTCTGAAAAAATTTTGAAACTGCGTATTTAATTTCTGTGACATTATTTAACGATTTCTATTAATTTTTCAAAAAAATTGAAATATATAATATGAAAATGAAATAAATGCTATAAACCAACAAACATCTTCGATTTAGTACAAACATTTTCGGTCCAAAAGGATCATTTATTAATTTACAAAGAAAAGTTTCCTGAGTTATCACAGAAATCACTTTTTCCTTCAAAAAATGGCGTGGCGTAAGACTGTTAAAAAAAAAATAAAAAAAAAAATGGTACCACACTGACCCAAACCTTAAGTTTCAAAACTTGCTGCAATATGTGAATGGGAATGATATTTTTCCAATCTCTCGAGAGCTGCTGTAAAATCTTGTTATGATAAAGAATGGCAGTAAATGGTAGCACCGCTACAGCCGAGGTGCAGGATTATAGCATTAATTTACAAAAGTCTGCATGTTTGAATTATTTGCGATTTTAAGATGACTCCCCCCCCCCCTTGTATTGGCCCTTGAATTTGGGGGAAAAAACCTCATCAAGCATATCTTCTTTGGTGTAGAGGATGTGAGGATTGGAGGCAGAAAGTAAGTGCTTAGCATTCTCGGATGAATCAAGGTTCTCTCTCGGTCACCAAGGGATGGCATCACAGAGATATGCATACCCATTCGGCACATTTTGGGAATGTTGTAGAGGCCTTGTACTTGTAATTACACTGTGGTCAGCTATTGGTTACGACTCCAGACCCTGATGGGGCAACTCCATCCACTAAACTCTGCCATAGTCATTAAGGTTCTATACAGGTTCCTCATGTGCAGAGCTCTTAATATCAAGTGTGAATGCCTGATTTGTAGATCACAATTTATTTATAAAGTTTTCATAAGGTTTCCATGTCTCATACAGGGTGTTTCACTTTCTCTATCCAGTAGTGTATATACTATGTGATCAAAAGTTTAGGGACGCCCTTATGATAGTGACACGTAAATCATTTAAATAGCATCAGACATATCTGCTTTGCATTATTAAGATATGGGTCATTCAAATGAGCATGGCGACTTCCAACTTGGAACCATCAAAGGATATCACTTGTGCAACAAGTCAGTCCATGAGATTTCCACCATTCTCCAAATACCCCGTAAAACTTTAAGCAATGCAAAGTGGAAGACCCAGGGAGCAACAACAGTGCAACCCCGAACTGGCGGAATCAAGGAATTTACAGATGGAGATAGGCCGAGTGGTTCCGCATGTGACCTGGAGCAATTGAAGGTCTTCTACTAAAATGATTGCTATAGAGTTATGAAATTCTGCTTCCTGTGTTTCTAGCACAATCGCCATTTGTCAGGAACTCCATTCCCTGGGTTTCCTCAGAGACAATAATTCCAGGCGATGTTTGGAGTGGGGTAAAACATGCAGAAACTAGAGCATGGAACAGTGTAAACGTATCCTATGGACTGATGAATCACAGTATACACACTCTGGCAATTTGATGGACAAAGGTTTGGTTTGGTGGATGCCTGGAGAATGTTTCCTACTGAATGTGTGGTACCCACTGCAGAGCTCGACAGACCCTATTGCTACCAGAAATTCCATTTTGGCTACAACTTTCAAACAGGTGGTAGCCACTTGCCTACTGGCCAGTGGAGCAACTGATGAGAAGGCCTAATTACGTTACTGTTTGAGGAAAAGACCTAAAAAATATATAATAAAATTTAAAAAATGAATTGCATATGACTCCATATTACATGTTATAATACTTACAAGGAGAGGCTCAAGATGTGCATTGCCGTGGTGCAGCACGATGTCCTCCATTGCCAAGTCAGGTCTTTTCCTGTGTATGGCTGCTCGAAGATTCCTCAATGTACCTCTGTAGCGTTCGGTATTGACAGTGGTTTGCGGTGGAAGAAACTCAAGCAGTATCAGACCACAGCAATCCCAAAAACATGTCAACATGACCTTGTCGCCTGATGGCACAGTTTTGAACTTTTGCGTTGTGGGAGATGAGGCGTTTCCAAACCGCCGATTGTATTGGTTTCAGGGATAATATAGTGGACCCATGATTCATCGCCTTTGATGATTTGATCCAAAAAATCCTGACCCTCCTACTGGTATCGGGTGAGATGCAGCAAACAACATCAAAACGAGCACCTTGACGTTCGGCCGTCAACTGTCGTGGCCCCCACCTGCATGACACTTTGCGAAATGCCCAATGTTGCAGCAATTTCTCTCACGGTAATCCGCCGGTTCTCCTGCACTGGCACTTCGACAGTGGCAATGTTGCTGTCAGTCATGGATTCCTGCAGTCGGCCAGAGCGATGTTCGTCCAGCAGGTCTCTCATCCTTCTTTAAAAGTCTTGCACCAATGTTTAACTGTTTGGAGCTGCACGATATCACTTCCGTACACCGATACAATTTCCTTTTGGATATCGACTGATATAAAGGAATGATGGATGCTATAGCTTATTTAGACATCTTGTATAACTGTACGTTGCCAGTATTGTGGGAACAGTTTATGGGTGGGCTTTTTCTATATCAACATGAGAACGATCCTTGCCAATTGGCATGGCTGGTTTTAAGACAACAGGGTTGAAGAAGTGGATTGCCTGCTCAGATCCCTGATCTCAATCCCATTGAAAGCCTGTGGGACAAATTGGAATGTCGACTGAATTAACCAGTGCTCTGAGACAGAATGGAGGCAAATTCCAGCTTCTTACTACCAGAAACTGGTGGAAAGTCTTCCTCGGAGGGTGGAGGCTGTCATTACAGCAAAAGGAGGATGCCACTGCTTACTGATTCCTTTCATCTGAAACCTGCGATGCAGAAATGCTTGTGTCCATAAACTTTGGTCACATAGTGTATATTTGACACACATTTCTAATAGAATTTGTCTCTGCTGTACCATTGGATGCATTTTGTCCACGAAAGAAAATCTCATTATTATTGTTAAGACTCATTAGTTTTCATTTTGAACTTTAGATTTAGCAACAAATCACGTGACTTTGTATTTAGTAGTCTTATTCAGTGTATCTTCTATATGTAATCAGTCAACAGAAATTTTAGAAATTATTACCTCGAAAGGATAATATTGTGAAGGATGTTGTATTTACGAGAAAATATTGCATAATTTAAAATCTTTCATAATTACACGGGTTGTACAAATGAAAACGAAAATTATTTATTTTATCCAAAGTGTATACAAGGGATTTAAAAATATTCTCTAGATGCATTAAGGCATTTATCCCACTGTGTAACAAGGCGTGGAATTCCTTTATGGAAGAAGTTTTTCGGTTGCGTGTGGAACCATTCCAAAACCTCTTCCTTCACTTCATTGTCCCACTGAAACCTGTGGCCTTTCACATGTTTCTCGAGATCCCCAACTCGTGAAAGTCACATGGGGATAAGTCAGAGCTGTAAGGTGGATGCTGCATTGCTTCCCAGTTGAACTTTTTGATGAGGTCTACCGTTGCTTTCGAGATGTGAGGACTCGCATTGTCGTAGAGAAGAAGCATTCCTTCTGTAAGAAGTCCAGGACGCTCGCATTTGATGGGCGCGCGCAGTTCGTTAACCATGGTGCCTTTTTCAAGAAAGTCCAGTAAAATCGGGCCTTTGCGATCAACAAACACGGTCAACATCACCTTCCCCGTGCTGTTTGCGATTGCTTTTGATTTTTTCGGGGGTGGTTACCCATAATGCTTCCATTGACGACTTTGACGTTTGCATTTGGGCTGGAAATGAAAGCGCCAAGTTTCATCCCCTGTAACGATTCTGTTGAGAAAACTCTCTCCTTCCTGTTCATAACGAGTCAAATGTTGCAGGGGCATGGACATTCAAACTTCAAGTTGTTCTGATGTCAAATGATGCAGGACCCATTGTGATGTAGATTTTTCTGTAGTGCAGTTGGTTCTTGATAATGGAGTGAACAGTTCCACAACTAAGGCCAGTTTTAGCAACCACGACATCGATTGTCACTCTTCTGTTTTCCGTTAAGATAGCATCAATTTTGGCTTTGGAATCGTCCAGGATGGCACGGTTTGCTTGTCCAGGTCGTTGATCATCTTGCAGTGATGACCGTCCCTCCGAATACCATTGCCCAAACACGAGTGAAGGTTAGGCAGTCATTTCCATAGACGTTCTGCATACGACGATGTATTTCAGAAACTGAAACTCCTTCACAGGTCAAAAAACGAATTACTTACTGCTCTCTGTTTCTGTTTTATTGACTCCATTTTGTTGCTTGGACGAGCGATCACTCACAGAGCTTCGAAGCATGAGCTATCGTTTTTTCTCACGTGATGCAACATTTGCAATCTATTGTTCAATTTGCACATGGAATTTCGCAGTTGTTGAAAACAAAAACTTACGATCCTACACATCATTCTTTTTTTTCTCCCACACAAATTTTCGTTTTCATTCGTACGACCCTTATACTTAGTGTATTGATGTTTTTTTGCATCATCTTTTTAATTTTCATGGCGCTCTTGCTTTCAGGTATCCATGAATATTATTGGAGGTGAACGAAAACAATACATCATCACAGGACAATGGGACCCTGCTGATCCTGTATTTGAAGTATTAAACTCTGAAACAAAAGGTTGTAATTTAAAAAATAAATTTATAAATTTTTTGCTTAGATCGTGTAGATGAGGTAGAGAACAAAGAAAATATTTTTAGCAATATTTAACTCTTATTTAAGAATCCAAATTTCAATGGTATAGTTTATTATTCTCTGAAATTTAATTTAAAAATTAGCATTTCCATTCTAAGACCAGATGACTTTAATAATGCATTATTCATTATGTTTCGATTGGAGTTTTGCCACTTCAATGCTAATGCATGAACGGATTTGTAGATTTATCTCGAAACTCATTAGATACATTTTTTTTTTTACACAAGACAAAATTTTTTTAAATTTAAAGTTCAAAATTAGCTGAAGCTTGCAGGCCTACATTATGGTACAAATGTTCTCGAACTAGTTTCCATCTTGTATCAATAGTTAACCGAATTGTAGTTGCAGAGAATCATTGTTAGGAGAAAACGGAAAGTATGTGTGTATAACACAGCTTTTTGAGAACTTCTGTTCTCATCTTCAGGCAAAACATCGAACGAGTCCTTACATGATAAATGATGTGAAGAACTGGAAAATGGGAAACCTTTTGCAAACTTACCTTCACCATAAAGTATTCTGCAGTAAACTCTCGTTACAATGAACTCCACAATAATGAACTTTTCAAATTAACGAACTTATTATGAATACTTTGTAAAAATTTACAATTCATTTGTAAAATAAATAGGAGTTAAATTAAAGGCTGTGGCTACGTTCACGGCTACCATGAATGCGTAACGGCTCACGACAGTGGGATCGGAAACGTTTCTTTCTAGAGATCTAACGTTTTGACAGTGTCCTGCAGTACGTGTAGATGAAATTATTGGAGAGAAAAGGAAAAATTGTTTGTAGGGAGGGGGGGGGGAAGTAAACCTTATAACTCAAAACTGGCTTATTCAGAAGCAAACAAGTTATTTTAAAAAATGTCTTATTGTGAGGAGTCCGTGTTTATTTTTTTTCTCCTTAAAAAGCACTGCAATTAATAAAATACAACAATGACTAAATATGGACTAAGCCATATGTTCATTTTTAGAAAAAAATAAATTTTTCCTAACAGGGTTAACCAATTGTCATAAAAATACGTCAAGAAGGAGATAGTTGCACAAAATTGGTCACATACGTATAAATAGATTTTTTTTTTTTTTTAAATTTCAACAAATATTCTGGAATCGTGAGTTTTTAAGTCAATTTCAGAAAGAAATAAAATTGAGTTGTGGAAACGAATACATAGGCCTTCACTCTTAGTGAGTGATAGGCCAACAAGGGGTGAAACAGTCATGATAATAAAGTTTGCAAAAACAAAGTAATATACAGTGTTATTATCATCCCCGTGTTTACTTGTGAATTTATCCCCCATATGCGGGTTTAGTAGATCTAACAGAAAAATGTTATTAAGTGTTTTCATTAGATCTTGGATATTGCGAAAACTGGATAATAAGAAAACATTCATTAAAATTCTTTGTCCCCGTAACTTTCGTTAATAAGCGAATTATGGTGTATTTTTTCTTGGTTCTATTTTGAATTTCAAGACTGATTATACTTATCAGTTAGGCTGAAGCATTGTTTACAGCTAATTGAATGTTTGGCATAGACTGATTTTCTATCCTTGCTGATCCAAGACACTCCTTAAGTTGGACCTTTGAAAAGGTCGTTCAAGAAGCATTTTAACGAGCACATAAGGCCTTTGTTAACAAAGATGGAAAATCAGCCTCTGCCGAACACCTAATTCTTCATTTTGAAATAATTATGGTCTAACATAACAGTTTAGAAAATTTCATTAATATTAAATAGATAAAAACAAAATTAGTCGCATTCACATCCTTTCACTTAAGGGAAAGTGACTTTGTCTTTGCTTTTGAAAAGCAAAGAAAATAGATTTTGACTGTGACGAACGAAACTGGAAGTAAAAATATCACTTTTGCTGCTTTTGTTACTTTTGCATCTAAAACTGTGTCTGCCTTAAACAGACATGGGCTGTGGTCAAAAATCCTCACTGGTGAGAGAATGATGACGTAATTTCTCACTGAGCTAACCGTCTTTTTCTCGGTGAGGACGGTTAGACTAACCGGTTAGGCATAGCAGCACTAACTGGTGTTTCTTATTGCGTTAAAATGACGTCACAGTTTTCTCACTGGGATTTCTGACCGACCAAACGTTAACTCTTCTCACTGGTGAGAGTTTTTGACCTCAGCCATGATGAATATATTGAAACTGTTTGAAAAATAGTAAGTGATTTATTGATTGTAGAAACTGTTTTTTATTGTTCTCCATGGTTTTCTTATTCCTTAAAGGGCAACTGACATCAAAATTTTTGATACTGTAAGATTAAGTAAATAATTAAATAAAACTGCATATTTGCATAATGCATAATTTAATTTCGAAAACTTTTGTTATTTATTTAATAAAATGAACAAATATTTGCTATATACTGAACACCCGAAAAAAAATTCTTGAGATGGGGGAAGTCGATGACAGCATATGAGTGAAAGGAGCTTCTAGTCCTGTAGTCATTACCGCTAAAGCCTCATTCATTCAATAATGGAGGTCAATCTGAGATCAAATCGAAAAGAGTTCTCAAGAAAAATGTTTCGGCCTTGCAGTCTTTGTGATCCCTTTCTTGTCAACTAATACACTGGTGGAAAAAAAAATCCCTACACCATGAAGGACTTGTGTTAGATGAATGAAATTTGGACAGTATATTCAGCTATGGCATTTATTCAATTGATTCATGTTTCAAGGTTACAACTTATAGAGGGCGCCACCCTGTACATGCAAATGAGACATTCCCATGACGGATATAAAGGAGATCAGACGCGCGTCTGTGTCACTTCAGACACTTGTGGACGTGTGTGATACTGTAGATTACAGTAAAACATGCCTCGAAGGCGACTGCGACGTGAATATGGGCAGCTAACCCAATTCGAACGAGGACGTGTAGTGGGCCTTCGAGAGGGTGGACTTTCGTTCTGTGCTATTGCAGAACGCATGGGTCGAGACCTTGCCACTGTGTACAACTGTTGGCAGCAATGGTCCAGGGAAGGCAGGATTACCAGGAGACTACGACCCCCGGCCGGGGGTGGCCGTGGCCTGGTTGTCTCGTCGGTTGGCTTGCTAATCGATGGAGTTCAGCAACTTCAGGCGCGGCCAGCTGCTGGCTGGGTGACAGCCAGGGCTTGAGGACCACTGCTGGCGGGACAGCTATTTGGGGCACGGCTGTTGGGGGACTTTAGTCTGACCCATTTGCTGAGTGACCAGTGCTGGTTTTCCAGCAGTTGGTGACAGCCACTGGTTTGTTTGTCCGCTAGCAGCTCTTCCATCATGAAACCCCCCGTGCTTCGGAGGGCACGTTAAGCCGTCGGTCCCGGCTGCTACTATCATCTCGTAGCAGTCGTTATTTACTGGGATGGCGCAAAACTCCCTCGTAGGAGTAGGTGCCGCAGATTATCCTCGTAGGAGTAGGTGCCGCTTCGCGATAATCTACCCTCTGTACTAGATAGATACGACCCCCGGCCACTGGAGATAGGGTTGACCGGCGCATCTGTAGGATGGCTGTGGCAAATCGGACAGCATCTGCAGTGGACATTCGAGCTGCTGTGGCACCCAATGTCACTCCACACACAATTCGGAACCGTCTCCTGGCCAGGAACCTCCACTCCAGGCGCCCTGTGGCATGTTTGCCTTTTACCCCTCAACACCGTGCTTCACGTCTTCAGTGGTGTCAAGCCAGAGCGACTTGGAGGGCAGAATGGGGTCTGTGGTCTTCACGGATGAAAGTCGTTTCTATCTGGGTCAGAGTGATGGTTGCACAAGGGTCAGGAGGAGGAGTGGGGAAGTCCTGTTATCGAGCTGTATCCGTCGTCAGCATACTGGCCCCACCCCTGGTGTTGTGGTATGGGGAGGGATTTCCTACGACAGCAGGACCCCTGGTGTTTATCACCATGACGGCAAATGTTTACATTCGGATGGTTGTTGAACCCATTGTGCTGCGCCATTCATGGCTTGTATGCCAGGGAGGCTGTTCCGACAGGATAACGCTCGACCCCACACTGCCGCTGCAACCCAACGTACCCTTCAGGGTGTCCACATCCTACCATGGCCAGCACGATCACCAGATCTGTCGCCCATCGAGAACGTCTGGGACATGGTGGGACGCCGTGTCAGGGCTTTTCCACAACCAGCAACAACTGTCGCTGATCTGACCATACACCCGTGATCTTCTGTTCCTCTTACAGTAAACAGCGCTGCATGGAGACCACTTATATGCGCTCATCATTACTATAACTACAGGGCTTGTTCAACATTTAAAGAACTCCTGAGATTGTAAACTATTAAAATCTACAGCCATTTAAAGTTCTACACTATCATTATTACAACATTTTTCACTATAAAGTAGTGGATTTTGCATCGCATTCTATACAGAGCATCTGTTTAAACAACGATTTGTATTTCTCGCTCGAATGCGCAGTAAACTCATATACAGAGAGTTCTCACAAATTCGGGTGCTAAATACCTAGTTAGGGTTCGTTCTTGACTAGTACTGACAAATTCTCCTGAATAAAACACGTTCCAGTAGAACAAATAACAAAAAGAAACGGTCTCACTGAACTGGCAGGCAAGATGTTTTCTTAACTTCGATGAATCACCGCAACAAAAGAACATCTATGTTGATTCGGGTTGCAAATCGAATCCCATGCATTTGTTCCATTTCCGCAGACATTAATTCAATTCTAGCAGCGTGTGCAGATATTTCTCCGCAAACAAAGACGATCTGTCAACCGCTGCCAGCCTATGATTAATTATCTCTCTTTACCGAAATACGAGCTTTGGCATAAGCGCCATTTTTGAATTGGGCTGAAAAACAGCTGCTTGCCCTCAACACTCGACTCCTTGCTCTCACATGTCCGTCGCTTATGGGAAATTAAAAAAAACCAACAAAAAAACACAAAACTTAAACAATGGCAAAAAAGATTTGGAAACCTCATAGTTTTTCAGAGAATTTCTCCCCGCTACAACAAAGCCCAGCCTATCTTGCTTAGCCATTGTTGCAGCGGAGAGAAATCTTACTCTCTGCGCAACAATTACCTACATTAAACAACAATTCACGTTGAAAAAAAACCAATATAAACCACACACACACACCTACACACACTCTTAAGACGACCACCATACGATCACAAACGAATTACCTAAACTGCTCTAAACACTTGTAAACACAAACATACCGGAGTGCATCCCACACACACGATCTAAACACACACACACACACACCAGAACACCACCCCCGACCAAACAAAACCTCACACTGACTCACAGTCACGTACTAAAGTCCGTGCTTTTCACCATGTACAGGGTGGCGCTGGTTGCGCCCCCTATAAGTTGTAACCTTGAAACTTGAATCAATTGAATAAATACCATAGCTGAATGTACTGTCCAAATTTCATTCATCTAGCACAAGTCCTTCTTGGTGTTGGGATTTTTTTTTCCGCCAGTGTACTTTCCCAAAACGAAATAACATGGAATTCTGTGGGAGCTTGTGCAATGTCAACGGCAACTATAAATATTCAACCAGACCCATTTTCAAGGCAACTCAATTGTTGCTCACTCGAATAGAATTAGTAGGATATAGAAGGGGAGGGGGTGCAATGGTGGACGCAGCCCCTTAGTCTTTAAAAAATAAATTCACTTTCCTTAGTCACGTGATCAGTCACCGCACAATGTGCAGAAGTGAACATTATTTATAATTAGATATATTTATGGGCACCGGTTCATCCCGATCGTAAGAGAAATTGACACGGGAGTAAGAAACATATAAGGGCGGAGAGCGAAATCATTACAACCAAGTAAATACATAAGAGAATATTATAAACACATTATTAATATATAAACTGACTAGTCTAATTGTTAAACAACAATAAGGCATGTTAACAAACCAATCGATAATGGATTAAATATGTAAATATGAATTGATTTAACGATATACAGGTGCCCCTTATATATAATTGTCACACATTGGGAAAGATATAAAATATAAACAAAAGTAAAAAATGAGAAACAAGATGAGAGGCCAAGGCCACGGTTCATGTATAAATTGCTCACTTTTTAAATCTTGTAACTTTTACATTAACATTTGAAACCGACTCACACACATTAATCAAATAATGAAAAATAAACTAAAATTCAAGTTTGTTGCAAATTTAAACCTGAATAACGCTAGTGCAACGAGGAACATTTCAATGTAAGTGGATCTCATTTTTTTATTTGGATTTTCCAAAATTAAGGATAGAAAATGATCGAAAAAGAAAAATGATGACGAGTTATTCTATTTAGATAGTCAAGACGATTCTCCAGTGTGACGTCACGCCTAGCGGT
This sequence comes from Rhysida immarginata, assembly GCA_023313115.1. Taxonomy (NCBI): domain Eukaryota; kingdom Metazoa; phylum Arthropoda; class Chilopoda; order Scolopendromorpha; family Scolopendridae; genus Rhysida; species Rhysida immarginata. Next base: position 79,585 of record JAHWFO010100092.1, read on the forward strand.
GAATTGAGGCGAAGCTCAAAACGAAATGAGTTTTGAAAACTGATGTTTGAAAAATTATATTTAAAAAAGTACTTAAGTTATAAAAATTTGGTGGTCCTTTACGTTATAAAATAATAAAATTGATAGGTGATTTTTGGTGTCAGTTGCCTTTTAATTTATAACTAATAAAATTTACAACGTTAAATACGTTACTTACGCCATTAAATTACATGTTTTATCGGCCGGCAGTCACCAAAGTGAGCGAAGTGACGATTCAATATGGCTACCACTAAACCGGAAGTTAGTAGCTGTAATGCCAGAAAAGTAACAAAAGCAGGGGGGAAAGTGGGTGCTGACTCGCTTTCAGAAAAGTCACTTTTGAGACTTTGCTTTCCTTAAAATGATGTCACTGAAAGTGACTTAAACAAGATAAGTGAGAAAAGTTAAGAGGTAGTGAATGCGACTATTGATTGAACATTTGGTAAGGAATTGCAGTGCTTGCTGTTTTATCAAGCCAATAGTTTTCACTTCGTTTATAGAGTTCTCCTTTTTTTCTTCTTTTTTAATTTTTGTACATTAATATTTTACAGACGAAAGAGTACCGTTAAGTATAGCTGTGGATTTAGTCATTTCAAAAATCCAAGAACCTGTTCGTTTTTGTTTGGACACAGAGGCAAAAATATTTCCTCCCAGTGAGAGGCTTTGGTCTTTTCCTAGAAAAACAATGACTGAACAGTTTTGTTTATATTGGAAAGAAGTAAGGGCACATTTATGTTTGTTTTATATATATATATATACTTTTTATAAAGCCTGATGTCTGTAGATAAACATCAGCGGAAGGGGTTGTTTGTTAGATTTCTCTTCAAGAATTATTGACGCTAATTTAAATGCGCAGATTGCGCTGCTGATTGGCATTTTTGGCAATGCTCCCAAAACAATTAAAGTGGTGATTTTTATTTAGAAGTGGCAGAAAAAAAATCATTTACACAATAATCTTCCCTAATAACCATTCTCAGCTGAGGCTATTCTTGAATTAAGCCTAAGGACTTTAAAGTACAACTCCACTCAAAAAATCGATATCATTTTTTTGCAGAATATCGTTATTTGAAACAAAAACAACTGTAGCAATAGAAAAATTTTAAAACCATTATTTCAATATGAAAATCATGCTTAAAGAATAATGCTATTTCCGGTCTTCATCCTCACACTCCATTTTGTATCATCTGACTGTCTCAGATCGATGTCACGCTTAGACTAGGCTTCAGTCCCATTAACATTAAGATAAACTCTTCCATAGTGATCCCTAATTAAATTAAATCATGCCTACCAATTGTTCCGTGTATGGGTGTAAACAACCTAGCTACTGATAAAAGTTTATCTTTTCATACGTTTCTTAAGTTGGAATTATAATAAGAAACGAGTGGATAAACTTTTATCTGAGAGAAAATTGGTGCCTACACTAATTTTTGTGTAATTCACATAACAAAAAAATAGCCTTGTGCCCGTCTGATAGTAGCTATGAATGACCAAACCGATCGTGCCATTGTGCCGTCTAATAGCAGCTACAAGTGGCCCAGTCGACTCGGGAAATTCTGAAACGCTGTTCAGGAGTTTTCATTTCCTAAAATCGCTATCATGTATTCCCCCACTATTGTACGCTGAAAAATGCTTGTAATAGTATTATAATCAGTTTGTGTAGTTTATTAATTAATAAGCATTGTCAGTATTCGTACTTATCTAGAGTCAGCTGCGCCGGTCTCTGCATCATTCGTGCTCACTAACGGGCGAGATACATGAAGGATGATCGTGTCATAGCAGTTCATAACAGTAAGGCCGAACATACGTGTTGTTTCTGAATGAATCTTCTTCCATATAACTTAAAAAGGAATTAAAATCTACGGCATATCCGATTCAGAACTGATTCTGGTGTAATCCTCTTATTCATAAGCGTAAGCCATCGTAAAAAGCACGTGTATAGAAATAAATGAAGACGTCACTTCCTCTATGTGAAATGGAGCGCGGGAAGTGACCTTGATCTTCGTAATTTTCATTTGTTTTATATATTTTGTGTACGATTTGAAATTTTTCATTTATGCCAGGTTATTATTTATATCTCATACTTTCATTTTAAATAAAGTTGTACGTTAGTGTGAAGTTGTGCTTTAAACTCCGCAGAAAAAATCGACTCTTATTTTTTTTGCATTATAACATTAATCCAGGTTAATAGAGTATATATATATCATTCAAAATTTTTCGATTTTTCCTAATGTTTTATTAAGAAAAAATGCCTCGGAAAATTGAAAATTTGCGTGGGATCTTCCATCCCTTCTCCAGAGAACACGGCGGAACAAGGCGTCATTTCCTGCTGCGAGAACCTCGGGGAATTTCGTCGCAGAGATTCTGGTTGCTTTCTAGTTTCACTTAGAACGATTCTACATATCGTAAGATTTTGATAACCTGTTTTATGTCGGAATGCCTTCAATATGTTCTCTGTTTGAATGTGTAAATAGACAGTCGGATAGAAATTTCACGTTTCATAGATTTCCAGAATCAGAATCGATTAAAAAAACAGTGGATTAGTTTTTGACAGCGAGGGAACTGATATCCAACTCTAAACAGCATCGTGTGCTCATTTTGAAGCGTCTTGCTTTGTCTGCGCATTCGCTGTTTTAAATTTAGTATCAATTCAAACAAGAAATTCACTGAAACTAGATAAGGTGGAACTAGATGCTCTTCCAACACTAAATGGGCCTGGCGTTCTTCAAGAACAACGACCGCAACAGCATGTTAAACAACTTGCTAAACGCCGAAGGAATGAGGAGGTAGGCCTATCTGATGTGTAAGGCACACTCCACCCTAATGTGCACATGCCGACGCGGCAAGCAGAAGATCCTGTTTCATGGTTTAATGCATAGGGCTGTATATCGCATTAGTTGCAGTAGCATTTAACTCTGCTAACTGCCCTTGTATATCGCTGTCACTCTTATCAAAATCGCAGTCGTCACTATCGGTCTTGTTTCAATTCACAGTTCGTTGTGATGCCCATCTGACAAAACCAGTAGCGTCCAATATGTGACGTCACGAATTTCAAACTCCTTTGCACTTCTCTGTAACTTGTGATGTAACAGTTGCCGAAACATGGTGCCAGTGTCGATCGCAGGAGGAGGGAAAAAATGAAAGTTTTTTATATATTTTACCAATTTTGAGTACGAATTGAAAATTTTTATGCATGCTACGTTGTTATTGAGACCTTCATCTTTCATTATAAACAAAGTTGTTTTGGGTGTGGAGTTTACCTTTAAATTATTTGGGCCATTTAAAAGTAAAATGATGTATTGGTTTATCTTTTGGAAGCCACTGTAGTTTTATATGGTTAATTTTATAAGTGATAAGTTTCTGGTCATACATAATTTTTTCTTGTTGGTCAAATATTGCTCTTGGCATAACGGTTAGGTGAACATTATTATCCCTATTTCCAGGCTAATGGGAGATCGACACGTGCATTAGCTGGCATCAGTCAAATTCATTTAATTTAGTGGGTTCAATTTCATTAGTACAATTGCAATTTAATTAAGAAATTTAGTTTTAAATTTAATTGACCAGGCGGTGACTTCCCTCTGTACCGTTTCGTCGTCGGCCGAAAGATGATGATTAAGAGGACCGAACAAATGGAAGTCGTGAGGAGCAAAGTCAGGGTTATATGATAAGCCGTATGCCCTCGTAATCCCAGTAACCTGTGTACATCCTCTTACAGCCAACAAGACAACTGAGATGCTGAGAAAGTTCAAGTGGAAAGTCCTCGAGCATCCTCCGCATAGCCCCGACTTTGCTCCAAGCGACTTCCATTTGTTTGGCCCTCTTAAATATCATCTTTGGTGAACACTTTCCCTACGATGAAGCTGTTCAAAAGGAAGTCATTGCCTGGTTCAGGCAGCAATCCAAAAGAAATTTTTATCTTACTGGTTTTGAGGAGCTTGTGAAATGATAAGACATGTGCCTCAATGTACAGTGAGATTACGTGGAGAAATAAAAGTAGTTTTCAAATTAGTATTCGTATTTGTTTCGTTTTTATATCTATTTGTAAGTTACTTTCTGAGTTCCTCTCGTAGATAGGCACTTGAAGGTATATTCTACAGTCAAAACAACTTTTATTTAAAATGAAAGATGAAGGTCTCAATAATCATTTAGGATATACACTTGAGTGACCATATTATTATGACCACCTGACATGTTTATGCAAATGCTCACACAGGTTTCGCCACAGTGTTGCTAACGGGCTGGACCAATATAAAAAGGGAAGCTGAGTGTCATCGACAACAGTAGACGTGTTCCATTCTTCAACGACACGATTTAACAGCCTAAGAACGAGGGATGATTGTAGGTGTTCGAGAGCAGCCGTCGTTAAAGTATTTAAGGACTGGACAGTTAGCCGGAAGACGGGGTCTGAACGTTCGCGTTGTGGCCGCCCGCGGACGGTTGATGATCGGACAGAACGGAGACTGTCACGACTGGTAAAGGATAACAGAACGGCAACTTGCATCAAATCACTGCTGACCTTAATCAGGGGTCCTCCAAAATGGTCTCTGAATGCACTGTACGCCGCACACTGCATCGCACAGGATACGGAAGCCAAAGACCTGTCCGCACACCTTTGCTGTCTGCAGCCAACAAGCGGAAACTATTCCAATTCGCTCAGGAGCACAAGGACTGGACTATCGAGCAGTGGAAACAAATCGTGTGGTCTGACAAGTCACGATTCCAGTTACATCATGCAGATAGCCGCGTGAGAATCTGGCGGAAACAGCACGAAACCATGGACCCCGCATGCACGAGTACAACCCTTCAGGCCGGTGCAGGTGTGGGGAATGTTTTCCTGGCATACCTTGGGTCCGTTAATACGTGTTGAACAACGTCTGGATGGCACTGCATACCTCCGTATCGTCGCCGATCAAGTCCACCCTGTCATGTCGATGGTGTACCCCAATGGAGATGGCTACTTCCAGCAAGACAATGTGCCGTGCCACAGAGCTCGTATTGTGCAGGAGTGGTTCCAGGAACATGAGGGGGACTTTATCTTACTTCGGTGGCCCCCACAATCGCCAGATCTCACTCCAATTGAGTATTTGTGGGATAAAGTCGAACGAACCATCAGCCGGCTGGCTCAGCCACCGTCCAATCTAGCACAACTAGACAGTGCTATCCATCAGGCATGGTGTCAGATTCCTCCCACCACCTTCCAATATCTCATGGAATCAATGCCACGAAGAATCACCGCAATATTAAAGGCAAAAGGTGGGCCAATGAGATACTGACAGGGTGGTCATAATAATATGCTCACTCAGTGTATAACAACTTTCAATTCGAATTCAAAATTAATAAAATAAACAAAAAAACTTTCATTTTCCCCCTTTCCCTGCGATTGAGACAGATTCCATTCAATAATGCCATTGCAACAAAGTGTTATTGCTTGTTATTGGGTGTCAAGGAAGCTTCAGGACGAATGGGAAAACCAGAGCACTAGTAACTCTAACGATTTTGATCGCTGTGGCAGCAATATCCAAGGGCTCTTAGCAGAATTAAATGCTACTTCAAGCTCTGTAATATACAGGGTGTGGCAGGTATAAGAGAACACGTGAGTATGACGTAATGATCAATATGTCATACTATTTAACAATTCCAAAACGAAACAGATAAACATGCCGAATCTAAAGATAACCCAGCAAATGAAGCGACATGCGGTCATCGTCTCCTTGGCTGCAGGACACTCCGACTCCGAGATTGCTGCATTCCTGAAAGTCGCCCGTTCGTTCGTGTTCAAAGTTCGGGGAGAACTGGACGTTGACGTGCCAACCGTTTCACAAAGGAAACAATATTGTTGGCGCTCGGACCGTATCAGGAATCCTGGAAAGTCCATAAGGGCACTCGGGAGGGAGCTGCAGGTTAATGAGGCGACCATTCGATGTGCGGTGCATGAAGACCTCCGTTACAAGTCGTATGTGTTGCGGAGGGGACAGTTCATGTTCGAGACAACCAAGAAGAATCGACTGGACAGGGCCAAGTGCCTCCTCAACAAGCTGAAGCATCCGGAGGAACCAGCTGTGGTTCTTCTCCGATGAGAAAAACTTCGTGCAAGAGCAGAAGGTGAACCACCGAAATAATCGATGGCTTATTAATCTGTGGTATCTAAAGTGTCTGCTCCTTTTAACTGCGGACATCGTTTTGTTCTCAAATACCTGCTGCACCCTGTACAGCCTTATGCATTTAAGCTGTTGAAACGGAATGTTTTGTGATATACAGCACCTGGAGTTTGTAGAGTCCCCCTCCCCGGCGTTCCGCTGCGTGTGCACGTACCTTACGACAGCAGATAGGCCAGCTTCATTCATTTAGCGCTTAGCAAATGTCTGTCGTGGTCGTTGTTCTTGAAGATCACCAGAATTAGGCCCATTTACAGCTGGAAGAGAATCTAGCATCCATGATTTTCTTCTTAATTGATATTGAATTTAAAACTGTAGGATCGTAGAAAAAGCACGATGCTTCAAAATGATGTGTGCACATTTCGAGTTCACCCACATTTGGTTACCAGTTCTCTCGATGGCTAAAGCTAATTCACTGCTTCTTAATGAAATGTGAGTTTCTACCAGATTTCTTATGACATATCCAAATGCAGAAAAATTTAAAGGCATTCTGATAGAAAACATATTAGAAGACACGTGGCTAGAATCGAAAGCGACTAGGTGACAGAATTCCGACAGTATTTTTCTTCTTTTTTGTGTTATAAAATTATACAGTGGTACCTCGCATATCGAACGCTTCAAACAATGTGTACAATCTGCATAACGAATGCAGATTCGAGGTGCAAATCAACTCGCACAACAAACCTAACACACGTGCGCTCACACATATTCTTGTTGTTGTGATCACATCTCCTTGCGTGTTCAAAAGCCGTGTTCACCTCCCAATTCATGAGTGAAATTGCAAAATTTAGTTAATTAAGATGGCATCTTCTGAAGACAATTATGATAATACTGGAGAAAAAAGCAATTGCGAAGATTTCGGGGTTATTACCGTAAATATTCTACTATAACGCGACCTCTTGTATAACGCGACTCCACTTTTTCGGCCCAAAAAATCGGCAAAAATCCTATCCTCTTATATAACGCGACCCCCATTTTTGACACCTCGCGAGAAATAAAATGTACAAACTTATACAGAAAAATGATCTTTATTTTTAAATAGTCTGGATATTTAATATTCAAAAACCTTCAAAATCTGATTCATCTGTGTCTTCGAACAGGTCTTTCCAATCTTCCTCAGTTAATTTGACATCTGTATCCCAGTCTTCTTCCTCTAAACAATTGGCTGCATCTTCATCTTCATCGTCCCACAGAAGATCATTTTCTGTGCCATCCATTTTGTTGGCGATCCCAGTTTTCAAAAAACCCCTTCTGATTGTTGGACTGATTTGCACTCACATTGCCAGAGTTTATATAGTGCTTGCAGTGCTATTGTCAATCAAAACTAACCAATCAACACAAAGTGGTATATTTTTTTACATGTTTGGAAGTTTATAGCCCTACATTGATAGGGAAAGCTTTCTCACTCGCACATCGATGTTGTTAGATGTTGGCGACGAGTAATTCGAATAAAAAGTGAATTAATATATTGTATAATGAACTGGACATTATATGCAATGTAATTAATGTATAATACACTGCAAATTCATTTGAATGTCATCAGCACAGAAAGCGACTTCGACAAAAGCAACTGCCTCAACTTCGAGGCAGTCTGGAAGTTTATAGCCCTACATTGATAGGGAAAGCTTTCTCACTCGCACATCGACAAAAAAACACAACAGTACATCAGTTTTCTTAATAAAAAGACAAGTAATCTTTATTCAGTTTAATATTTTCACTACATAAGCTTTCTTGTAGGCTTTGGTTCGAGGCAGTTTGGAAGTAGGCCTATTTAGAAGTATCAATGTTTGGGAGAAGTTATTATCGATGTTGTTATCGATGTTGTTAACGATGTTGTTATTATCGATGATCGGCCGCAGTCGTCGGAGGGCTGATTTTTATCCTCTAGTATAACGCGACCCAGCAAATTTAGATGCTTTTTTAGGCCAAAAAAATTCGCATTATAGTAGAATATTTACGGTAGTTTGATTTCCCGTGCAGCCAAAATTGTGCTAAGAATTTTAAACACAAGATTATACTCAAAGCTGGATGTGCACATTGGAGATACTCACAAGGACACTTCCAAGTACTCTTAACTCACCGATATTGATGAAAAACATTGTACGAGTAGATTACTTCAAATTAAGCTGTCATGCAAAGCCATTCGACACATTTTTCAAAATTTGCAGACAAAAAAAAATCATTAAGTTTTTTTTACCAATTCAGATTAAGTAGAAATACATACATTGTTGCAACTATAGTCAACAGCTTAAAGTGGCTCAGCGGTAATGCGTTGGCTTTTGGTGAAAACAACCTGGGTTCGATTCCTGTGGAGGCCACAATGGTTTTTTTCCCTCCTGAAATTTTCCTTAATAATATACAGAAGTTAAATGTAACATTTTTTAAACATAATTGCAGTTTTCCAATTCATTGTCGTTATTTTTTCGTAATTATTATAGATGGAATGCAAAGACCTTCTTTTCCACGATGAAACTATAAATGAACTTTTTAAAAATAGTTAACCATAATATTACCATTTTTTTAATAATAGCGATTTTTTGCAATAATTACAGCTTTTTTTCTTTTGTTCAAAAATTATTGGATGTCTTTTATTCTTTTTAGGCGATGGAATGTAATCACTATCCGAAGCCGATACAGATTCTCGTGTACATTCCGAAAACTGTTCTTCTTCGTCATATTGGTCATTGTCTAATATTAATTCATCGGTCTCTACAATTTTCATTTCCGAAATCATGTCCGTGACACGCATAAATAACTCTTTGCCAATGAATTCAACAGTTGTTGAAATAATGTACGATGAAGAATTCATAGGCATATAATTTGCATCCTTTAACAATTCTTCGCACACTTTTATAGCACACTTGCAAGTTCTAGTTTTGAGACTTCAAATTTTGAGTCTTCTTGATATGCAGAATTGCTTGCTTCACATGTAATAGCCATTACGTAAACCTTTTTACATGTCCTGTCACAAGAAAAAACAGCGAGCGACTAGCATATCCGTGACAAGTTACAATTTCCTATTTCCTAGGAGCGGAAATTTGCTAGCAACGGAAATTTACTATTGTGTAACCATTGTTATTGATTGTATTGTATTACACATTGGGTGCTAGTGTGATCAATGTTAGTTTGATCAACCCCCCCCCCCCCCTTTTCTCAAATTCTTCTCAGAACACCAAGATTCAATATTAAAAGATTGATTAATAACCAGCTCAGTATTTACTCTTTCAAAACGATCAATCAAAGACAAAGGTCGGGTTTTAAGGAAGTGGCAGGTTGTGTCTTTTCTATTCCAATAAGATAGGCAAGGATTAGAATTAAATAAATATCTTTTTATCCAAGGTTAAAAGAATGCCAATGAGATACAAAATAAATATAAGCCTTAAATCTAAAGAAAAGAAAGATGATAGTACTTAACGTCAAAGAAGAAAGGTATCCTAAATCCCCAATTACTTACAGCTACGATAACATGCAAAAATTCAAATAAATGCAAATGAGATGATTATTCAATAGGGAAGGTTTAAATTCCCTCAATCACTCTGAGGATAGAACTAACACTACTAAAGACTCAATTCTAATAAAGTTCCCTCAAACTGTCCTTTATCATACTTTTGTCATAGAAATTTTATATATCAAAAAGTTTCACTCTACTTACAATTATGTAGTTTCAAACATCTGCAGACTTGTGATCACATTTAATCCAATCTTGGACACTAGACACGTTTTATTTTAAACAGGCCATAAAAATATTTCACTTATCACACTGAAGCACAAAAACACACTTTAAAATGTTCCGGATCGATTAGTGAGTGAGTCCACTTGAGGTCTCAAAGTGTCCCCACTAAGTTCAACAGAAGATTTCAAATGCGAAGTTGTCTTCCTTTCACAACGTTAGATTCTTGACCTTGCTAATCGCTCGAAGAAAATCCGATCTCTTGCTTCAATTCGTTCTGAAGAATGTTGAGGTTCCAATTTCCAATAACGACTCCGCTATATGCTGATTACACTTAGTTTCTTGCTTATGGAAATGTTTCAAAATGGAGTTCACCGTCACTCAGAATGTAGTGGGCTTGGGCGGAATGTGCAGAGTGTTAAGCTCTACCTGACTAGGTTGCCCAGGTCAACTTCAACACCTGACACCCCCCTTTCGAATTTCCATATTTCCCTAATTTTGATGAGTCTGCACATTCAAAATTTGGAAGGAGAAGCTATTCGATTTATTAACTTACTGTGTATTCTTCACAGCAGCTGTTTACATCAAGATAGCCCCCCCTTCAAATTTCCATTTTGCCGTTGAACATTCTCAAACCAAGAGCAGAGAGCGCTCAGCCTCCCTCTTACAGGCACCTTAGCAGAACTCATTACTTTCTGTTTCTCACGCTCGTTTTTATATGAAAAGCACATCTGGTCTCCGTTCCCTCTTCTCATCTTATTAAGATCCAACAAGAATAATCAAAAATATCATAATAGTCATAAATCCTTTAATTAATCCATGATACAAATTATCCCTAAATTCATCTAATACTTCATTTCACCAATGAATTCAAAGACCAACTCCTGTTCAATTCAAATGAATCTCAAAAGACAGTCTCTTCCTGTCACAACACTTCCCCTCCTACTGTCTCACAATGGTGTGATTTTGATTTCTATCCAATTTTAGAATAGTCAATTCTATCAACATAATAAAACCTCATCACCAAAACCTTTTGTCTAATCATACTCCCACTATAAATCTGAATAATACATGCTATTATTCCAGTAACCAAGTTTCTTATAAAATTGAATTCCTAACATAACACGTGATAACGTCACAATTGCTTCTCTACCTCACTTTACCTGCATGTGAATACTTATTAAGGTTTTTGCCTTCTTCAAAAAAATAAATACTAGGTGTGCAATGCGTGTCAACGGGCACTTGCAAAAAAGAGCTGAATGAGTTGATTAGTCGGAAGGTAACGAAGACCTGTGTTTGCTGTTCGCCTTCCTATGTTGCCTCTTCGACATGGTCGTGGCGGCATAATCTGTTTGAAATTGAGAAATTAATAGGAGAAATGCAATAAACTAAAACAAACAAAAACTGTTTTAACTCTTAAGTTTGAGTTATGACATTATCTCTTCTCAAATATTTAGATGAGGTGTTGTAAACAATTGAACAGTTAAAATAAAACCTCAAGGTAGTTGTCAGTTGGAAAATATACGTCTAGAATCGATTAAAGCAGTTGATAATGACCAACAATGTTAATTCTATGTGAAAAGAAAAAGTTAATATCTCGTCTCCAAATATACCTTATTCCTCGAACTTACTTTTCCGACGTTTAGTGTGTATACTAGCACCTTTTTGGTGAAAAATTAGTCGATATAAATATCTTAGAACTTGATAAAATGGATAAAATCGATAAGATTTGTCACTAATGTTATTCCTATGTAAAAAGAAAGCGTTAATTCCTCGGTAAACATTGCAGCTAAAATCTCAAATTTAATTTTCATACATAGATTAGAAGTTCTAGGACTTACTGATTACAAAAAGTTGCCCAAAAAAATTCTTAGAACTCGAAAAATAGCGTTTGAAAATTTGCTCTCGAAAAAAAAATTGAACAGGGCTTCGCCGTATATTCAATGAAAAAATTCCATTTGGCGCGCTTCTCTATTGTTTACATTTCGTTTTTCATTGTTGAATCGATTTTAGAGGAAAAACGAATTTTTTCTTAGCGCGTGATTTTCTCTATAGCAAATCATATAAAAAATTCTTTTTCTGGTGATTATTCCTCGATGGCTGGATCGATTTTTCTGAAAATACTTCAAAACCATCTATGTCCTAATAGGATTAATTGAGCAAAATTTGGTTGAAATCGGTCAAGTGGTGTCGGAGGAGTTAGAGGACAAAGGTTTTACATTCTCATCGATAAAGAGCTTCGCTCACTCAGCTCAACTACTTGTCACAGGTTTAAGCTATATTTATAATTTTAAAGATTTTATTGCAGATTTCTTTGGCTAAAATAATTATCTGGCTTCATGTGCTTTTAATTTTTTATATTGTTTATGCTTTGTTAAATAAAATGTATAGTTGTTCATTCATTGCGTATTAATTAAAATATACAGTCATTTCTGTTGCATTCTTTCTATAATAATTGCGAAAAATAACGACAGTGAACTGGAAAACTGCGATTATGCTTAAAAAATGTTACATTTAACAATTGAATATTAAGGAAAATTTCAGGGGGGAAAAAAAAACATCGTGGCCTCCACGGGAATTGAATCCAGGTTGTTTTCACCAAAGCCAACACGTTACCGTTGAGCCACTTCAACTGTAGTTGCAACAATGTAAGTATTTCTACTTAATTTGAATTGGTAAAAACTTAATGATTTTTTAGAGCGAAGCGTTAGCGAAGCTCTGTTATCAGGCGAAAAATTCTTTGTGCGCATAAAACTTTTGAACCAGAGAACATAGACAAATGAAATTTTGCACACAGGTGAACATGACCATCCTGATGGTCACTAAATAAAAATTTTAAAAATCGGTTCAGCCATCGAGGAATAATCACCATTTAGCTGTTCCCATTAAAATGCATTGAAAAAAATGTAAACAAACAATTGCACGCGCTAATAGATTTTTCAACATAGAAAATATGGCGAAGCCCTTCGCAAATTTTTTTCTGCACCATCGATTTTTGAGACCATTTTATCGAGTTCTTAGAACTTTTATCATCTGTTTTTTTGAGCGAAGCTCTGTTAACAGTCGACAAGTGTAATTCGATGACCGCATAAAACTTTTGACACGTAATAGTCACAACAATGAAAATTTGCACGTGCATGAGCATGGCCATGGTGATGATCAAGAAAAAATAATTTTTCAAATCCGACCTACCGTCGAGGAATAATCACCCTTCAATTGTTCCCATAGGAATGCATTGAGAAAAACGTAAACAAACATTGCGCGTGCAAATAGAATTTTTGACATACAAAATACGGCGAAGCCCTTCGCAAATTTTGCTCTGCACATTCGATTTTTAAGGCCAAATTTCGAAGTTCTTAGAACTTTTAACGATATTTTTTCGATTTCATTGCATTCTTGAATATTGAATCTACATTTTGACGTATATATTGTAATTCTAAGTGCTGTAATCATAGCGTAATCACAATATCTTTTTTCCATAGAGCTCATTATAAAATTACTACAACACTTAGTCATTTTTCGTGAATTGCATTATCTGCAATTGAAAAGTAAGTTAAATATTATAGTTTTTCCCAAGATTTGAACAAGATTTGCTGTAAACGCTATAGGTTGATTTAAATGCCAAATCTATCCGCCAGATGGCATCCGCTACGGTTTATGAATTTTGTTCTAGTTTATTTACAAAAGTTTAGTGAAGATGAAAGTTAAAGACTTGAAAGAAAAGCTTCAGTTAACAGGAGCGAAAACTGACGGAAATAAACAAGTATTGACTAACAGTGAGCAAATTTTATAATGAATTACGATTTACGAAAGTGACGATGCTAAATACTGGGCTAGGCTACGACATCTCATTTAACCTCACTGAATTTTTCGATCTGTAGCAAATCCATGAAACTTGAGATTTTTGTTTTTAACATTGTTGTTCGAACATTGTGGAACTGAACAATTTACATGCATGTTTTTATACAGTATTCTTAACATTGCGAAGATTTTCTCCTCATTTCGACCATAGCGTCATAGCCTCAGATTCATAAAGCGTAAGCGCTGCCATCTATACTTAAATCAACCTATTGATAGTCATCAATTCATAAATAGCATTCGAATCAAATCAAAAAAGGATAACGTGAACGAGCACAATGCCTACATGTTGAGATCACTTGGATCCCCAGTAACAAGGATCAATGCAATGCACAATAACGCAACAGCAGCTCCGGCCAGTTCAGATGAGGCACAAGGCCTGTCTTCCCAATTATGTCTCTCCGTTGGATGTCAAATTATGCTTACACGGAATCTTTGGACAGGCAAAGGCCTCCGTAACGGTGCGGTCGGTGTGGTTGTCAACATTATCTACTCGCCAACTGAAACTCGCAACCACTTGAATGAATTGCCGATGTGCATTCTCGTCAAATTCGCAACCTATACTGGACCAACATTTACCAATGAAGCAGTTCCCATTTTACCGGTCGCCGTTGGCTTCAAAAAAGGAGAAGTATCTTGTACGTGTAAGCAATTTCCGCTTAAGTTAGCCTATGCAATCACCGTACACAAAGCACAAGGAATCACTGTTGATAAAGCAGTCATAGACATTGGTGATTCAGAATTTGGACTTGGCTTATCATACGTGGCATTTTCACGAGTGAAGACCATCAACGGTTTATTGATCGAACCGGCATTTGCAAAGCCGCGGTTGATTAATATCAATAACCATGCATCGTGGAAGGTTAGGCGTGAAGAACTTGCCAAATTACGCAGTTTAAAATGAAATTGTTTCAACAATAAAAATTAATATCAATTTAAAGAATTTAGTTAGTCATTTTCTTAACAATCAATAACGGCTCGCTCTAAATTATTGGTCAAGAAAGCGCTCCGCGAATCGCAGTCTGCCCTAATTTTTTCTCTGCAAATTTTGAGAAGTGCGTCGAATGGCTTTGCATGAGAGCTTAATTTAAAGTAATCTACTGGTACAATTTTTTTCATCAAAATTGGTGAACTCAGAGTACTTGGAGTCTCCTTGTCAGTATGGATTCAGAAGAAGCGTGGGAACAAGAGATGCCATTGGAGAAGAATTTTTTTTGTTTTGGTAACGAATAAAACTTTTTCATGGGTTACTATGTAAGATAGAGTCTCTCATAAAGAACAGTTCAATATAACAAATTCACCTAATAACGAATTAAGTTCGTTATGTGAGGCACCACCGTATTATATTTGTGCATTTTCTTATGGGGAATGAAAATAAATTTTATGAAGAATAAATATTAATTGGTTTAAATATATTTATAAAGTAATGGAATATTTATTTTAAAAACAATTTTTAAAATGGTTGTTTTGTAAATTATTTCTCTAGATGTCATCCAAAGATGATAATCATTCTGTTTGTGAAGTGATTCGAATTGAAACACGTAGAGAACACGAATACAAACGATTAGGATTATCACTGAATTTACGCAACATACCCAATAATCTTATTCCTCCTATCAGTACCCCTATCGATATGGAAGAAGAATCTGGTAGGTAACATTTCTCAATGGACAATCTGTATTATATATGATATTTCTCACCATTGAAATTGTTCCAACTCGAAAGATAAACATTTAATTAGTGTATGAGGTCTGTTCAAAAAGTTCCAGAACTGTTTTTTTAACACTTATTTTACTTGTAGGTCAATCTTCTACGAAGTATTCTTCTCCTCAGTGATTACACTTGAATATTCTGCAATTTTTTCTGGATTACTCAGTGGTGTCAAATCTCTTCCCTTTGCCTTCAGTTTGGGTGAGCTGGTGTATTGTCGTGATGGAAAAACCAGTTTTGATCGTGCCTAAAGTTCTGCTTTTTCCTCCTCACATTTTCTCTGAGACGTTTCTGAACTTGGAGGTAATAACTCCGACAGCTTACTGTCTGACTAAATGGAAGGAAGAATTTATTATACACAGTGCTATTACAGTCAACGACAAAAATATGACTCGTTGAGGTTTTAGCAGAGAACAGTGGGTGATAGAGACCTTTATGAAGAGGAAAAGTCAAGAAAAATATTAACCAGTGCACACCAATCCTTCAGTATTACAGTGTGTAAAGTGGGCAGTGAAGTTATGCAAATTAGATAATAATGATTTCATCAAACACCCTTCTAAACACCAGTGACAAAAATATAGCTCATACCCAGAAAGGTTCAAAACATAGGTGGAGGAGATTTTTAACGGAGGTTGTTGGAACAATTTCTGAATTCTTCCTTCAGTATTGATGTGTTATACATTTGTGTTGTTGCATTCGGTGTGATTTGTATGCATTTTGTGAACAAAGCGCAATCAAGGTGTGTCGTGAAGCGGTACTCAATTTCACTGAAATTGGTAAATGTTTAAACAGAAGCCGTGATGTGGTACGTGATTTCTTGAAAAATCCAGACCAATATGGTAAGAAGCATTCACCGGGTCGACCTCGCCTGTTTGATGTCAGAGCTGAGAGACGGATCATCCAATCTCTGAATCTGGGGAATTGCACCTCTTGCCGAGACAATCATATCTATCTCAGGCATCTTCTTTTGTGCAGCGAATATTCCATAACAGTGAATTTGTTGAGAAAGATCAAACGAGTACCAGCATTGAAACCGCAACATCGCAAGCGGAGACTGAACTTTGCAAATTCAAATTTGGACCTAGATTGGACCAAGGTTGTGTTCTCTCATGAGAAGCAGTTCAACCTTGATGGTCCCAATGGACTTGACTGGGAATGGGTGGACTCCCATGCACCCCAATGTGTCAAGAAGCGATGTCAAGCTGGTGGTGGCTCGGTGATGGTGTGTGGTGCAATTGGATATCTTGGGAAAGTTCCACTGGTGGTTGTGACTGGACGAATGTGCTCCCCAGATTACTGCTTCGCCAACATCTCCCTGGCATCAGAGAAATCGCTGGCCAGGACCCAATATTTCAATAGGATAATGCACCGTGCCACAGAGCCGCCAACTCCACGAATTGGTTATGTCGCAACATGATCAAGATTCTGGACTGGCCTAGTCTCTCTCCGGATCTCAACATCATCGAGAACCTAAGGGTAGAGCTGGTTCGCTTGGTGTATGACGGGGGAGACAATTTGATACAGTGGAAGCGCTTACTGAACAATCCATGAGTGCTGGGGCAACATCCAATAAATATACGTGCAGAACTTGTACCACTCAATTCAAAACCGGCTCATTGTAGTGCAGAGTGCAAATGGAGGGCCAAGTGGTTATTAGTGTACAGAAAAATGTATCTTTTCGCTGATATGTTACCTGGTATTCGAATAAAAGCAGCACCAAGCTATATTTTTGTCACTGGTGTTTAGAGGGGTGTCTGATGAAATCAGTACTATCCAGTTTGCATAAATTTACTGCCCACCTTAGCTTTATACATTGTAATACTAAAGGATTGGTGTGCACTGTTCATTATTGTTCTTGATATTTCCTCTTCTTACAGGTCTCTAGCACCCACTGTTCTCTGCTAGCACCTCAACGAGCCATATTTTTGTCATTGACTGTAGTATAAAAAAGCACAGGCATCAAGACTTTTGACATGAGCAAACCTGGTGTGCTTTTTTGGCCAAAGTAAATTTTCAACAACTGACCAAGAGGATGGAAGTTTCATTTCTTTCAATTATTTCTTTAGTCAAATGGCATAACTTTTATTTTCATGTTAATTCTTCAATACTTTTCGTATTATTTTCGAATGGCTTGTAATGTTTTTGTAATATCTTTTAATTTATAAAATTAAAGTTTTCTTGATCTTCTTAAGGTCTCACACACAAAATTAGAAATATGACATTATTGTAATGTTTCGAGTGTTATTTATTTTTAAAACAGCTCGTAACATGAATAATAATAAGAAATGAACTATAATGAAATTATGACACACTTTTAATTAAATATTTATGTAAGTAAAGATGTGGTCTGTCTCTTTTTGAATCTGGAACGTATTTTCTTGTCACAAAATATTAGAAACACTAAAGAAATAACTGCTATGCAAATTGGAAAACACTATGGGCAAGATCATTTCACTTAAAGGGGTAGAGCAGGTTTATATTATTCAGGAAATAAGACAATTTGTTTCACAACTCTGTTGATATTTGCAATGGGGCGCAATAAGGACCTAACTGCTCGGGAGAAGGCCATGACTGACAATTGGGCTATAGAAAATGTTCCAGCTGCAGAGATTGCACGTCGACTGGAGAGAGGAAGTGGTCAACGAAGTGAGGCTGGAAAATCCAATTCTGGACGAAAATCTGTAGCAACATCTCGAGATAGACGAAGAATTTTTCATTTAGCCATGTCAAAGAACCTGTCAAGTTGTCAAATTGCAGTGGAATTAGATAATCAGATGTCAAGGATAACTGTTCTTCAAGTGTTGAAACAAAGTGGTAATGCAAAATACAAGAAAATGAAGCCACAACCAAAGCTTCAGCAGAGACATATTGAAGCAAGATTGAGGTGGGCAGAAATGCACATGTCATGGCACAGAGAATAGAAATCTGTTATATTTACTGACCAAAAGAAATTTAATCTTGACTAAAGTGTTATTGGCATGATCTAAGAAAAGAAAAGCGTGTCTTTTCCAAACGAGTCCAAGGAAGAGGATCGGTGATGGTGTGGGGTGGATTGGCGTTTGAAGGAAAAACACCATTAGCCATTATAAGTGGAAGGATGGATTCCAAAAAGTACCAACTGATGCTAGAAAGCAACATGATACCACATACAAGAATTGGGGGACAAAATGCAATATTCCAGCAAGATAACGCTCCCGTGCATGTCTCCCGGTCCACCAAACAGTGGTTCAGAAACAAAAATATACCACTTCTGGAATGGCCAGTGATCAGTCCTGACCTGAACCCAATCGAAAACCTGGGGAATGATGGCCAGGACTGTGTACAAAAATGGACATCAGTTCACGTCAACTAGTGAATTGCAAGAAGCAATCCTCAAAGCATGGGATGAAATCACGTTAGAAACCCTCCAGAACCTAATTGTTACTATGAAAAGCAGAATATGCAAGTTGTTAAAGAAAAATGGACATTTTATTGGTCATTGAATTTAAGTTTATGTAAAAGTTTCTATTATTTTGTGACAGAAAACATGTTCTAGATTGTAAAAGTGATCAATCATATCTTTAATTAACTAAATATTTAGTTGAAATACACATTATAATTTCATTCCACTTCTTTTTTCGTTATTATTCATGTTACAAACTGTTTTAAAAATAAATAACACTCGAAAACAGTACAATAATGTCATGTTTCTAATTTTGTGTGTCGGACCTTATGCACCTACTTATTTGATTGCACGTGAGGAGAAAGGGAAGAGGTGGGGAGGTTGCTAGAGTGCTCCTGGATCTAACGTAAAAGTTGTTCATGGATTGAACTTGTTCTGTCTTGTGTTAATTTTTGAAATATTTTAATATAGTTTTTGCTTTAAATTTACGATTATCTATTCACTAAAACCAAAGCATTCTTCGAGTTATCTGGGATTTATTAAAAATTTGTTTGAGTTAACAAGTGAAATTTCTATTAATTAAATACTCTGGGGGATGGGACTTAGAGTATCGTTCGAGTTAACTGGGAATTTGAGTTATCAGAGTTTGAGTTACTCTGGTCCGACTGTATAAGTGTTGTAAAAATAATAATTTTAAACTGGAGTTTTATGCTCCAAATATAAGATATTAATGGAAAAAATTAATATCTTTTCACAATTTGACAGAATTTCACTGCACAACAGTGTTTGCGTAAGTCGCTCGTCATGAAAATCAAACAATTGCAGAATGCTTGGAAAGTCACATTATACAGGGTGATTACAAAAGAATATCCCAACTTTGTAAGGCTAGATCTTGCAACCAAATAACTTAGAGCATCATTCCACGAATCGTTGTTTTATTTGGAGGAACTTCTAAAGTTGTATTTGGATGGTGAGAGATGTTGCCAGGAGCACGTTCGTCATGAAAATGAGAGTTTTAAGTTTGCGTAAAGATGGCAAACGCATAGCAGAAGCATTCTGTGTTAGTTATAGAGTTTGCTAAAACTGAATTGGTTCAACTTTCAATATGCATTCTGCTGCAAGAAGCCCTGATCTAACCCCCTGAGAATATTTTCTGTATCAAGTGAGTTTTGCACCACTGCTAGCCGATATTGACGAATAACTGCAGCCATCATTATATTGGAGTGTGGAATGAGTTTGATTACCAAGTAGATATTTTCAGGCTTCTCGTGGCGGTCACATTGAACATTATGAACTTAGGTTACTTAAAATGAAACTTTGGAATGTAATCTTTTAATTGATTAATCAGTTAAAGGTTGTAAGTTTTTTGGCTTTCAAAGTTGGAAGATTCTTTTATAATCATATGTATAAAGAAACCTTATGCATAAACTCAGCTACTTATTGACAATCCAACAATGGGAGGTTATTATTGCCCGGATGTCTGAATAACCATAGGCAGGCTATTCATAAGGTCTGCAGCTTTTTGAACAGATGTCATATATATGCAAGGAATTAATAAGTCTAGAAACAGTCCTTATCACATGGGGTTAAGGACTGTTGCTTTTTAATGGACAACTATGTACAACCTGTGTCAATAAAGTTTGGTGAATGACGTCAAATTGCTAACGGTCGTAAGAGTGCACCATCGTTGTATCCTGCCCCAGACAGGTCGAGACATGTTTAAACAAATTTCAGAGAATCAGCGCTGCAAGTGTGTTTATTGTGTTTAAACAGGACATTGAAGAGAGAAGGCATAGTACGCGCGGCCGAAACCCAAAATGGATCAGCGAACGAAAGAGACTCATGAAATGATGACAACAGTTTACAAAGAAAGTGCTATTACTTTGAAGTGTGTTTATGAGTGGTTTAAACGGTTCCGAGGAGGCCGGAACACCGTAGAAGACGCCCCCCCGGAGTGGCCAGACATCCGACGTAATGTTACGACCCAACTGAAGGCTATCCCTAAAAACGACTACGCCAGGAGTTTCCAGGACTTGTACAGGCGTTCCCAGAAGTGCATTACCATCGACGGGGATTACTTTGAAGGATAGTAACTGCTGTTTCATGTAAGCGAGCAATCCACTCTCAATATGCCATCATTCACCGAACTTTATTGTCACAGGTTGTATCATATAGTCATACACAGGGTATCGAAAAGTATCTTTACACTTTTAGAAAACATTAAAAAGAAACAAACAAGGATATGTACTTTATGGTTTTTGTATTCAGTAAAGTATTAAAGTTGTTTTGTTTTTTTTTTGTTTTTTATTTTTTATTTTTTTTTTTATTTTAATAAATGAAGTGAACTCTAGATAGTACCTGGTCAGTGATACAGAGGTTGAGTCAAAAGTAGTAGCCGACTCAGGAGGGGGAGGGGGGGGTTAGAGTTTGACGAATTCTCGGCAAAGACCATTTACAACAAGGGTATATAGCAGTTTATTAAGAGAAAAGAGTGGGAAGAAATGTCAGTACGAATTTGAATGCCATAGACATTGTGCCACCTGCGTCAGCCAGTGTAAAAATGTGGCAAAGAAATTAGTGATACGCGGGCTCCTTCGTCACTGTTGGAAAAAGGGGACCAGTGCGCGAGCAGCAGCTGCCAAAATTTGCAGGGTGGAAGGCAGGTTGTGACCAATGAACAGAAGCACGACGGTGGTTCTCCGGCTTTTCATCTGGAGACATTGACCTGGAAGATGCGCCAAGGAGTGGAAGACCCAAAGAAGTGGATGACGTAGCCCTACGGCAACAAGTGGAAGCCAACCCTGGCAGCACCACCCGTGGACTAGCGGCGGACATCGAGACATCACAGTCGCGTGTGGTTTGAAATCTGCACACCATGGGAAAGATCAACAGAAGCTGCCGAGTTGTGCCCCACGAGCTGACGCCCGCGCAAGCACAACAGTGGGTGAAGGTGTGTCGTCAACTGCTGGAAAAAATGAGGTTCTGCCACATCCAGCCCCGACCTGCCACCTTCCGACTACCATCTCTTCTGATCCATGGTGCACTTCCTGCGTGGACAGTGCTTGGTTTTGTGAGGGCATCCGCCATCTGACTAATCGTTGGATGAAGACCATCGAGCATGACGGACTCTACTTTGAAGATCAGCAATGAGTGGTTCCTGTCTGGTGCCCATTTATAAGTTTGCGTGGGGATAAGCCACTACTTTTGACTCAACCTCTGTATTAATGATGATGTTATTCTCATTTTAAAAAGGCTTTCATGAGGACTTTCAACTCTATATGATTTTTTAATCAGTACGGGGCATAGCCACACAGACAATGAATCAGAAGAGGAGATCCAATACTACGGCAGATTAGATCTCTAGAAATCATGCCTTTTTTATGGGGTTATGTGAAAAACATTATTTTCCAATTCCCAGTTTGTGACAAACAAACCGAAAAGCCGAAATCTCTAAACCTTGTCAAACAAATAAAAAAAATTTGGTCCCCTCTTTATTGAATACAAACCCATAAGTGTATATTCAGGTTGGTTTCTTTTTAATGATTTTCCAAATACGTAAAAATACTTTTTGGACACCCTGTATATCAATTCCTGATAAAGTAGGGATAAAAATTGGCAAGAACCAAAACAAGCGTTTTAATATAAGGAAACATGACATCCATACAAGTAAGGTATTGTTATGTACCGGCAACATTTGACAATAACGTGTGCTACAAAATCATTTCTTGATCTTCCCTCCTTGTTTTTGCAAGCACTCCTGCAATCTGCCAGGCATGCCATTGAAAAACGACTCCAACAGATCAAACGACATATTGTCCCACATTTCTTCTAGCAGACGTTTCCAGTCATTGAAATCTGTTGGGCCATGTTTGGCAAGAGCACGTTTACTAAATCTGTGGATGGTGAACGGTCAACTGTGCAATACAGCGTCAATCATTAGCCTCTAGTATCTTGGGTCTACCTGATCCAGCCTTGCGTTCGAAGTCTTCTCCTGAATCCAATTTCTTCATTACTCGGTAGCATGTTCTCAAAGGTATACCTGATCTTTTCACTGGCATCCTGTCTATTTCTATTGCCACTTTCCCGAAGAACTCGGAGTGTGTTTCTATTCTGCTGCTCCATTGCTCATATTATCCGTAAATTAACTATGCAACAACCTTGCGTTAGTTATATGGCTTCAATGCGATATACCTGCCCTACCTACGTTTATAATGAACCCATGTTGTAAGGTCATTATTTTACATGCACTTTAACATTATGTAAATACCGCCGTTTTGCCAATTTTTATGCTCCCTACTTTCATTTTGGAAAACATTATCCTTGATTAGTTCATTATTTCCTTTGTCTCTCTGATCATTTTATTAAATTGTAGCTTAGTGAACAGTTTTATTGTTGAGGAGTGAGTTATTAGGTCGTTCATTAAAAAACAGACCAGTGGACATTGTAGGAAAATTACCGTATGCACGAACTAGGAGAATGGGCTAAAATGTAGATACGAACCTGTCGAATATGAAGCAGGCGCTTTAGCCACTGTTGGCAGCACTGTTGAACACGGAAATTAAAAACAGATGACAGGCACGCAGCATGGCCGTCCAGTCAGTCAGTTACTGTGATCACAACGTGAAATGGCTGCAATGCAGGCATCCAAACAGTGCAGCGGGGTGTTGTGCAGTTCCTGACAGCAGAAGTTGTAGGGGATCGTGAAATTCATTGTCAAATGGTGCAGGTATAAGGCGAGCACTGCATGCCAACGTGAAAAGAGTGAAAGAGTGGAACAGGTGATTCCGCGATCACAGGAACTGACTCACTGGATGGCCACGCTGCGCGCCTGTCATCTGTTTTTAATTTCCGTGCTCGACAGTGCTGCCAATAGCGGGGAACAGCACCTGCTTTGTATTCGCCAGGTTCGTATCTACAGCTTAGCCCAGTCTCCTGGTTCGTGCATACGATATTTTTCATATAATATCCATAGGCCTGTTTTTTAATGTACGGCCTAATAATTTTCTTTTTCTGCATATAACCGTCTTAAGGTGTAAGTATTTGTAATTTATTTGCTTTCTTTTTAAAAAAAATAGATAATGATGAACCATTATTAAGTGGTTCGGGTGAAGTTAGCAAGGACTGCTCTGAAGGAGAATTAGTGAATTGGGCTGATGTTCTTCAGAAATGGCAAGCTAACGTGAAACAAAGACCAAAGCAACTCATTTCGTTGGTGAGGAAAGGAATTCCTGAAGCATTGAGAGGGGAAGTTTGGCCAAGACTAGTGGGAGTATCGGAAGATAGAGATATGATGGATACCTACCGTGTTCTTATAACTAAGGTTGTTGTTATTATTATTATTATTAGTTTTATTTTATTTTATAAAATTAATTTATTACAGAGATTGTGTTGGTATTGCAGAAAGACAATTTATGGAATTGAAAAGCCTGAAAAGAAAGGAAAAACTGATCATTCATATGAAAGATAAATACAGGAAATAATAGCCAGACATAGCCAGAATATTTCTGCTTTTTGGAGTTGGGTTGAGTTCAACTTTCGTGGCAGAAGCAGGGCGATAGAAAACGATCTCTGCAGTGACATCACAGTAATGTCCTTTCTCTCTCTCACACACACACACAAAATAAAAATGTTGAATGCTCAGCTCACAAAGGTGAAGAGGCCGAGAAAGATAATTGATTTTGGAAATGCTAATAGAAGAAGTATGCGTTCAAGATATAAGGTCTCCAAATTTTTTTCTCTGCAGTGAGAGTAAGTAGAAAGATCCGGGTGCTTTTAAAATTTTGCTGGAAATATTTCGTCTTTACTAACATAGATGGCAGCACTATACCGTGAACGGCGCGAATACCGTGCGTGTTGCCGCGAACGATGTTTCATATACTTAAAATGGCAAAGTTTAGTTTACAGGATCAACGTGTAATAATTCGTTTTCTGCACTTGCGGGGTGAAACACCCATTGAAATTCATCGCCAATCGAGTGAGATGTGCAATGAAGGCGTTGTGAATATTAAAAATGTGCGTTCATGGGTGCGAAAGTTTAAAGCAGGTCGAGAATCATGTGATAACGAACCGAAGCAGCCTCGACCACGAACCAGCCGGACGGAAGCCACGATTGCTCGTGTGGAACAAGTTGTTATGGAAGACCGTCGCTTAGGTGTGCGTGATATTGCCTCTAAACTTGGCATTTCCGTGGGGTCTGTAGAGTCCATTTTGCATGATGAGCTGAAAATGCAGAAAGTTTTTTCAAGGTGGGCCCAACGAATGCTGCCCGACAAACACATGAGTCTGCACGAGTGGCAATTTCTCAGCAGGTATCGACACAAGATGCAGCAATGAATGGTGCTTTCTTTTCATCAGTTGCGACGATGGATGAGACGTTGATTCCATTTTTTAACCCCGAAACGAAACGGCAATCTTCACAATGGAAACACACTGATTCACTGCCACCGAAAAAATTTCGAGTCACAGTCTCTGCTGAGAAGTTATGGTGGCCACGTTTTGGGACAGCGAAGGTGTAATCCTCACGTGTTGTGTTCCAAAGGGTACAACTGTTACAGCTAAGTCATACGAAAATGTTTTGAGAACAAAATTCCTTCCAGCATTGCATGAGAAATGACCAGACAAGACTGGACGGGTGCTTTTTCATCGAGACAACGCTCCTGCTCATCGCAGACTCCTAACTCGGCAGTTTCTTCAAATTAACAACTTTGAGGTGGTTCCCCATGCTCCATACTCACCAGACCTCGCTGTTAGCAGCTCGTTTCCCAACCGAGCTGCCATTTCTTCAACGATTTACCAGTGGGAAAACATGCCCCTAAAGAAGAGTTCTCAGCAGCCATGGAATCATGGTGCTTGTGAAAAATGCGTTTGACTTCACGGTGATTACGTTGAGAAGTAACAGTAGTTACAACTTTCTGGGTTAAGTATTTTGTCAGAAAAAAATTTGGAGACCTTAGAACTTGAACGCACCTCGTACAGGGTGCATCAGAAATATCTCCCTCCCTATTGTCAAATTTGTACCAAAGCAATGATTACACAACGAAATTGGATATAAGTCATAATAATAAGACAATTTTTTATGCTGGTTTTATTGTTGGGTTTTTTCCAAATCAATAAATTTGTTTTTTGGATTAAGAGAAAAATTGTCTTACCAAAGCAATGATAGAAGATGTTGAAAATTTTATTTCACAGTTTGGAAGAACAGTAGCTGCATTCAAAAACTTCGTGCTACCGTATATACTTGTGTATAAGCCGACCCGTGCATAGGCCGACCCCCTGTTTTTGAGCCCAAAAAGTTGAAAAACGTCTTGACCCGCACATAAGCCAAGGCAAAAAAGGAAAAAAAAAATGCAATGCTTGAGGGAAAAAATTTTTTATTACAAAAACAATAAATTTATAATAAACATGTCCCAGACTAAAAAAGACTTCTTTTTCTTCAATAAAGCTCCTGGCCTGTTATTTGAAGAATTTTATATTTTATAAACCATTTTTCGATCATGGTTTCAATTTTGTTTTGATCATCTTTCAGTATGCCTAATGCATTTTTATTTTAGTTCTGTATTTTTGATTTTTGGTTGTGGAAATCGATTCCTGATCTTTTTTTTTGTGTATGTAATAAAATATTTTAATTATAACCATATTAACTTTATTTATTAAAACATTCTTGGACGATTTTCAAGACGCACTTGGCAAGAACACGATAGTTGGCTATCGATGTTCAAAAGGCATGCGGCAGTTTGGGGCACATTTCCACAGGGCAAATCACCGGACCCTAGAGCATTTGCTTTTAACAATGGAAAATTGAGGAAAAAGACGTGAAATACTGCACTGTATATTGTTTATAATTGTACAATGTGCTGTTAAGGTCTATTAAATTTCATACGCTAGTGCTTGGCGGTAGTATCGATGGTAGCTCATGTATTGATGTTCAAAAAGTTTCGAAATCGAATTTTTTAGTCTTCTTGAATCTTCGATGCTGCGGTGTTCCTTTTTGAATACTGTTTAGATCAATGTATTTACTGTATGTATTGCAATGAGTGAACACTAAAAATGCGCTGGTTTCGTTTGAAGCCCCTCCTCCTCTCATACTTTCTCCAATATGGCCGCCACAGCCTTTTAGAGATTCTCATTGTGCTGCAAAGAGAGAGAATACTTTTATCTTATCAGAAATTTATTTATGCAGTGAAAGGGTTAATAAATGAAATCTAAATTATTGCTTAGTTTTTTGTAAACTCCACTTATAAGAGTTTTCATCAACTCTGACCCGCGCATAGGCCAAATGTGGTTTTTAAGGGTTGCTAAAATTTGACGTCATTCCTGCCTGAACTGTGTCTCGTGTTGCAAAATGCCTAGCACTGAGCACGGGCTTTTTTCACCCGTGTTCGTGTTAGTTTTCTAACATGACATTAGTGCGCATGCATATTGTGCCATACCTCAAAAGCCATAATGGCGGAAAAAGTCGCTTCGCTGAATATTTTATAGTTATATGAATTAATTGTGCCATCGTGCCATGAATAATTAGTGTAGTAGGAACTCTTATTTGCTCAAGAACATCGGTATGAACCGAAACAAGAAAGAAACAAAAGTAATTTTTGATAATCAGAGAAGATTGGGTTGGCAGTAAAGTGCCTGTTGCTAAAGCTCCCTATCCCCATCTGGCGGTAAAAATTGTAACCCTGATCGTAATTAGGATTTGTTGATAAAGCTTGAACAGGTGTAAAATGATTACAATCAAGAATCGTAGAATATGGTATTTGTAGACGTGGGAAAAGCTTCATCAATTAGCATCTTTTTTTGAATAGGCATAGAATCGTTGATTTAGCCACGTTTTTGCTGGATTGCAGAGCTGCCTGCTTGCTGTGACGGTGCATGCCATCTGCTGAGGATTCAACTCTAAAACGACATGTGTTCATTTAAAAATCACCTCTAGCACTGATTGTGCTTTAGCTTAACACAACACATATAGCATGACTAGCATGGAGTTTTTGAGTGTAGCTAATGTTTACCATTTACGTCGTATGCACTATCATTTAGTTTTGAAAAGAATATCGTCCAAGTGTAGAAACGATAGTCTCAAGTGTAAATGAAAGGCAGCAACACTAGAACTGAAAGCTGCAATAGCACCGGAAATGACTGTGTGACTGTGAGTCAGTGTGTGGTTCGTTTGGTGGGGGAGGTGTGCTCGTGTGTGAGTGTGGATTGTGTGTGTATATGTGTGCACTTCGTTAATTTGGGATACAAGTGTTTAGCTTGAAAGATTAATTTTCATGATTGGGTGGCGGTTGTTTTAAAAATAGGTGTGTGTGGTTGAATATTTGGCTGTTTTAACGTAAATTGTCGTTTTAGTCAGAGTAATTGTTGTTAAGAGATTGAGATTTCCCTCCTCTGCAACAATGCCCCAGCCAGAGAGGCTGGGCTTTGTTGTAGCGGGGAGAAATTCTCTGCAAAACTGCAAATTTTCTAAAACTGTTTTAGCATTGTTAAGTTTTGTTTTTGTTGACAAGAGATTAGCGTAAGCGACGGATGTTTGGCGGAGGGGAAACTTAGCGATGAGCGCAAGCGATCGTTTTAGCGTCTGATTCGAAAATGGCGGTTAAAAAAAAAACCTCTTTTCCTGTAAGTGAAGAATAACGTTGAGGTTCGACAGCGATGATGGATAGTTTTAATTCAAGGAAAAACGTCTGAACACGCTGTGGAAGTCGATTTGGTACCAGTAAAGAAGGAACAAATTATCGTGATTCGTATTTTGCAACCCGAATCGACACGGATGCTCTTTTGTCTTCGAAGGTCACCAAAGATAAGAAAACATCTTGCCAATGAGTTCGGTGAGGTCGTTTTATGTATTATTAGTGCGACGGGAATTTAACTTTAATCAAGGAAATACAGGTCGAACCTCACTATAACGAATCTCAGGGGGCCATAAAAAAATTTCGTTATACTGAAACTTCATTAAAATGAGGGGTAGCTCAAATATGCTAAAAAAACTGATTAAAGCCACGTTAAGTTTAATTTACTGTACAGAAAAATATATTTGAAATTTTGTACACTGTACTTTGTCTAACAATGCACACAACAGGTACATTGGCCCCAAGTGAATTTTTTTGAGCATAGACATTGTTTTAATTAAGCTTTATCGAAAAAATTTGTGATCTTAGATTGACCTAATTTAGAAATAAACAAAAAACAAACATAAAAGTTATCTGGAATATCATCACAGCGGTAAAGAAATTTTCGCACTTTATCGAGATAATTCATGGCAAACTGTGGGGTCACATTTTCGTCTTCTTCCTCGCCTTCTCCTTCTTCGCTGTCAACTAGGTTACATTGTTGTACAGTCACACTTGCGACAATTTCATCATCTGTTAAATGATGTGCCACCTACCTCTACATTCATATCAGCATCTACAAAGTCCTCAAACAGAATTTCATTTGAAACCCCTGTTGAAGTTACTACAGATGGCCAGAGCTGTTCAATTTCATCATCATCACAAACTTCTTCCATTTCTGGATCTGCCCCATCCCACTTTGCAGCAGAAATCATTTCCATGGCTTGCTTTACATCTACGTTCTTCTCTGACGCTGATTCCAGATTCAGAAGGATTTATTTCAGTAGTTGCTTTCTGTATCGAGCTTTTACAGAGGGATGATATCTAGGTCTAAAGGCTGTAGTAGAGGGGTACGTTTTGGTGGGAAAAACTCAAGACGAACGTTTGAAAATCGAGTATCGATTCAAAATTCGTTACATCGAGGTTTTTCTAAAGTGTGTGGGGGCTAGAAAATGTTTTTATTAAAGTGAAATTTCGTTAAACTGAAATTCGTTAAAGTGAAGTTTTTTGTACATTAGATTAGTTAGATCTAGGCGGGACCAGAAAAATAATTCGTTAGAGTGAAATTTCGTTATAGTGGGGTTCGTTAAAGTGAGGTTCGACCTGTAGTTTATTATGATCAAGAACAACTCCCAGCACGGAATTTATTTCTCCGTTTTGTGGAACTACTTTTTTGTCAAAAGTGCCTCTTGAGCATTTGAGCGCAAAAAGGAATATAACTTTATGTGGATGCTCTTTTAAAATGTTATTTGAAACCTACTACTTTATAGTGAATGATGATTAAAACTGACAGGGTAGAACATTAATTAGTGTTTATCCAAAGGCTGTAGCTTAAAATATCTAGCAATCTAAATGTTGTTTAAAATGATTGAGAAGCGCGATAATTGTAAAATTGGGTCGCTCATATAAGTAGTCCACACATAGCTGTTTATGCTAAAATAAATGGATTATTGCAGATGTAAGTAACAGCCATTCACCCCAGTATCGACAAATATAAGAGTATAGCTGTTTAGGAGAGTTATAAATTCGGAATACTTTAGGGTTACTGTATCCCTCCCTCATAAAAAGGGGTACATGACGCTTGCTTGACCTGACTGCGTCTATGATTAGCATAACTCGGTCAGACTAAGGGTGATAACTGATATACCTGAGCTATTTTGGTCGAACAACAGCGGGACACTTATGTCTGCCATGCTTTGGAGTAATGATTACGATGAGATTATGTAAACTGTTTTGTTTACTTTATTGTTCGTTATGACGAGTTTTCACGTTATAGAGATTCAGTTAAATGTATTGATTATTTTCTTTTTAGGGGCCCCAATTTTATTGTAAATCATTAAGTGTCTCATAATTAAAATTTGGTTTCCAGTATGTTTTAAAAGCAACTGACTAGTTATTAAAATTATTGTTGATCTGAAGCACACTGTGTGTACGTTTTTTTGACCTCTAACGAGTCCACCCTCCTTTCTGCCACGTAAGAAGGTTTGGGTTTGTCCCGAGGCCCAATTAAGGTCACGCCCCCGCACGTGGGTGGCACAACTGGGTAATGCAGAATTTCAAGAAGAGGCTTCAGAAATGCATACAAAATGAAAATCGGTATTTGGACGATATTGTTTTCAAAACTAGAAGATAATGTATGTGACCTAACTGTAAACGTTATTCTTTCAAACCGTAAAATAATTTTTTTAAGATTTTCTATCATTGCTTTGTTATTCAAATTTGAAAATAAGGAGATATTTCTGCCGCAGCCTGTATATATTTATTAATACAATTGAATTGATCAAATTAAATTGAGTAAACAACAATTGAATACAAAAATTCAATGTGATGATTGATGAGGAATGAACGAACTGTGTACTGTTTACAGTCGAAGCCAACCGTTTAGATCGATTGAAAGGTTTGGTGCCATGCATTTGTGCTGGTCAAAAATGACAAATTACAACAAAGGATTGTGCTTTGTAGCAGATTTCTGTTATCTCATCATTTAGAGTTTCTACCATGTGGGACACCTCCAGGAGCAGAATGTATTAAGGCAGGAAAAAATACGTCCTGGTTTCTGCTCTCTTGTTTTCTGCTAATGGGAACCACACTTAACATAAATTTTGTATTTTTAAAATTTATAGTGATGTCATTTTGTATTGTCACAAAGTTTTGCCATGCAAACACTCAGTTATGATATGCAAACTTTGATATGTAAAAATTTGTCACAAAAAAGTCCTACAATTGTCAGACAACAGGAATTGTTACCTATCCTGATCTCTCAAGCGACCTGGACATTTTCTGCATGACAAATGACATAAAATTCCATTAACCATCGTCATTCTGGACTTGTTTGCTTCCATTTGCAGGACATTTCAGGCTGTATTGCATGCCAGTCCTATACAGTATTAATACATGTAAATGTTTTCTTTACAAGGTGTTTTCATTGTTTTGTCCAACTCTTATATAAATTGCTAAATGAAAAGGTGGTATATTCTTTTTAATTATCCTGATGGCTTAGATGATGAAACTCAGATTTTATTAGTTATACAATACTCATTTCCAAAAAAGTTGGGACAGTGCAAAATATATAGAAAAAACAAAAAGGGATGATGTAACAAAACTTTCTCGCGAATACAAAATAGCAGATACGTTTATGAAATGACATAAATCTACTGTGTGTACCAAAACATTTTGTATCGTGGCCGGGACGTTCATTTTGAATGGGGGTGTTGCAACACGTTCCAAAATAGTAGGGACATACGTTGTAGAAAGCGCCGTTAGTAGTGGAACCTTCCGAATTGTTCGGGAATAATCTAGAATGATGACGTCGTATAAATAACAGTTGCCATCCGTCGTTCAGGTAACTTATTCGGAACGATGGGTCGAGGCAAGCCAGTTAGCGAAGATCTTCGTGTTCGAATCATTCAAGAATTCACAAACAACGTTTCTCAGCGTGCAATAGCCAGAAGATTTAACCTGTCATCATCTACAGTATATAATATTATCAAGCGCTACCGAGATAGTGGTGAGATCACAGTTCGGAAAGGCCAAGGTAGAAAACCTATTCTGAATGCTCGAGCTCTTCGGATCCTTCGACGTCACTGCGTCACGCATAGGAATGCTGCGATTACGGACATAGCCACGTGGGCCCGCGATTTCTTCGGGAAGCCATTATTGTTGAATACTGTACGCCGGTGCATCCACAAATGCAAACTTAAGTTATACTGTGCACAACAGAAGCCATACATCAACAAACGACAGCAACGTCGCCGTCTGATATGGGCTTGAGCCCATCGCAATTGGTCCCAAGCACGCTGGAAGAACATATTGTGGTCCGATGAATCAACCTTTACGATTGTTTACGGAAATAATGGACGCCGTACACTCCGGACCAAAGACGAAAAGGATATTCCCACGTGCTACAGGCGTTCGGTACAGAAACCACCGTCTGTCATGGTCTGGGGCTGTATTAGTGGCCATGGAATGGGAGACTTGCACATCTGCAATGGCACCGTCAATGCTGAAGCATATATACAGATCCTGGAACAAGCTATGGTGCCATCTAAGAGGCGCCTGTTTGGACGACGTCAGTGTATATTTCAACAAGACAACGCCAGACCGCATGCAGCGCGCATAACTTCTGCATGGCTACGTCGGCAGCGCATTTGTATGTTGGATTGGCCCCCTTGCAGCCCGGATCTGTCGCCTATAGAAAACGTTTGGCGTATTATTAAACGAAAACTATGACAGCGACGACCCCGGACAGTTGAACAGCTGAAAACCTATATCCAACAGGAATGGGACAGAATTCCGGTTACGGTGTTAGAAAGATTGGTGTCATCGATGCCCAGAAGATTACAGTGTGTCATCAAGAGGAGAGGTGACGCCACACCGTGGTAAACGCCGTGCTGTCCCAACTTTTTTGGGAGTGTGTTGCACGTGCCAAACAGGAAAACCACCTGTATCTTTCTTTAAGCATATAAGATATGTGATCCCATGCCTAATTTATCGTTTATGCATTGTAATACGTTGAAATAAACGGCAATACAATAATCCAAACAAATGTGTTGGAGTTCTTCTTATATGTTGCACTGTCCTAACTTTTTTGGAAATGAGTATTGTATAATTAACATGGTTCACTTGATGGATTTTAATTAAGCTTTTGTTTTTGTTTCTTTTGTAGGATTCTCCATGCGAACAGGTGATCCAGAGAGATATTAATAGAACATTTCCAGCTCATGATTATTTCAAAGAAAATGGAGGCATTGGCCAGGATGCCTTATACAAAATAAGCAAGGTATTTTATCTATAAACTTTTTCTTGGTATATCCAACTGATTCACTTTGTCAAGATCTCTTAAAACTACAGATAGATAGCATAAAGCCTAGTTTCCATGTGCCACAATTTATTGCGATTATGCGATAATGCAACTACGCGACTAGTCGATTTTGCGTCGATGCGTTTACAATGTGCGACTATGCGTCTTGGCAACTTCGGTTTCCATGCTCTTGAAGTGTTCCTGTTCCACTCTCTTTCCCAGTATGCATTGTGCGTTGGCGTCTTGGTTAGCGAAGCATTGGCGACGATGTGTTTTCATGCCATTTTCAAATTGTTTTCAGCCATCTATAAAAAATATGTTATGAGACTGACCATGTGTGTTGTTTTAAAGCCTCTCGAGCTTATTCAGGGTGTCTACAGGTCACAAAATTACCGAAAAAGTCACGAAATTGGAAAATGGTCACGAAAGTCACGAAAAAGTAACGAAATTAGAAAATGGGTCACGAAAATTCCAAGTCGCAGAATTAAAATTTGCTCATGGAAAAAATCTGCTCACTCCAGTCTGGGAAAAATTCTTAAAAAGGTTTTTTTTTGATGTTAAAAATAATAAAATTAGGTCATGAAATTTTTTTAAGAGGTCCCCAAAAAGTCACTAAAAAGTCACTAAATTGACTTTCAGAAACTCTGTAGACACCCTGTTATTGAAGCGAGTATTTCTAAGGAAATTCTTAAGTACAACACTATTTGGTATCGCGCTGACGGGACAGGGGTGGGGGTGCAGAGGCATAGGCTACGGCCGAGGAAGCCTCATCTGTTTCCCTTTGAAGAAAAGGACTCTTGAAATAACAAATAGAACCCTCGAGATTGGTTTTTTTTTAATGGCTATATAACTCCTTCTAAACATCAAGATTATAAATCTATTTCCTCAAACATATAAAATTAAAATGTGTACATCAATATCAATAACATAAAAAATCTTTAAATTTTCCAAACAATAAAATTTGTAATATGAAAACAAGTAATCGATAACTTATAATAGCAAAAGAAATATACCCTAATTGAAAAAAAGTATTTTATAAATGTAGCAGAATTAAGATCATCCCAAGAGTAATTTCTTTCTCAAAATCAGTAATGAAAAACAAATAGAAAAAAAATGGCAAAAATGTAAATAAAGGTAAATAATACATTAAAAAAAGAAAATAGTTTTTAAGAAGTATTAAGAAACAAAAAGAAAGAAAGAAAGAAAATGAAACGTAAAAGGAATTGTACATAGAATACACAGTAAAAAAAAAGAGCCAGTAAGAGAACTGGAAAGAAAAAAAAATAAATGAAAATCCTTAAAACATGAATTTTGACTAAAGCAACCAGTTTTGAAACAGATCGTAATTTGAATTTTATTAAATTTAAAAATGAGTTTTTAAAAAGTATATTATTAAGATAAAAATTAATACAATTCTTGTTTAAAGGTTTGAAAATAGCAGAATAAACAAATTATTTGACGATGGCTCCATATGAGATCCCGAAAACAGTTTTAATATGAAAACAGGAAAAAGAAAAACTAGAAGCAAAACTTCACAAAAAGTGTAGCAGAAAAAAACATAAGAGCATGTTGATAGAAAATCTTATTCATTTAATCGAGAGGATTCAATTTATTTTTTCATTTAAGTTTGAGAAAAAAAAAATATTTCATAAGAAATACGTATATTAATACAAGATTATAGATCAACGTGCTGAAAGGCAACTGACCACGGACTTGTACCACGAAAACGTTTCATTGATTTAAACCGATTTGACTCATTAAATTATAATTAAAATATATAGAAACTTCTCTTGTCATTTTCTGGCGAGATCAATACGAAAAAGAAAAGCAGGATCAAGTGTGGGCAACCCTGGTATCGACTCTTGATAATTGAAAGCACATGTTAGATGAAAGATGAAAGCACGTGCGAGATGAAGATGTTGTCTTTACGGGTGGTCACATGATCAATCGACGTCTAATCGCATAGACGCAAGATGCAAAAGTTTGATCGATTCTTGCGTCTTCCGACTAGACGCAAAAACGCACCAAATCGACGCATAATCGCATAGACGCATGATTTTATGGGTGCATGGAAACCGGACGAATCGGTTGACGCATAATCGGTTTGACGGTGAAACGCATAATCGCATCAAATTTTAGGCACATGGAAACTAGCCTTAACTCTGGGGAAGTCATCGGTGATCTGTGGTGAATTAAACCCTGTACAGTTAGTTAATTTAGCACACACAAAAAAAGTCCAATTTAGTTATTGTAAAGTTTATCCTAATAGACAACAAAGATGTGTAATACTGTAATTTTCTGAATACATACCTGCCAACATATACAATGTACGAATTGTACGAACAGATTTATAAAAGTACGAATTTTGAAAATGGCTAACAAAAAAGGTTAAGACACTTGGAAAAATGTCGTGAAATAAAACAAAGTTCACTAGTGGTTTCTGAAAATTGCCACTGAATAATATACTTAATAATAATATACCTATAGCATAAATCATACATCGAATCAAAGTGGTTGTGGATGTGTTCCTGTGCATTTGCTTTTACGCTACTCCACTGTTGATAGGAATTGGAGGATCTTGACGAGCTACTCGCCCTGTGTCCATTATCCCATACATGTTCAATAGGCGACAACGTGTAGGCCAAAGAAGAAACGGTATCTGTCATTATTACATGCTGTTGGTAGACATTGTCCTGCTGGAATGGTGTGACTATAGCTTTCCCAATGTGGGACTTGTTGTTGAGAGTAAATGCATTATGTAAAGCAGCTGAGGCATGACTATAACTTTCTTTCATGGTGTTGTAGTATACCCAAAGACTTCTGTACAGTAGTTTCTGTACATCATAAGGAGACTTTATTGGGAATTTGCATTTCAATTGTGTGTTATAACGAACACGTGATAATATTTTGCATCGGTATATTGTTGTGCACTTTAGTATTCTGGTCAGTAAAATTGGATTATAGAGTACACCGATTCGGCTTCATTCCTTTGGTGAACTCATTTTTGACCAAAAACATGATTTCTATTTGAATTTGCTTGTTCGGTGGTGTTCTTGATGCGCCACTTTTTCACCTAGTGGTCAAAATTTGAACTAATTTATTTTATTGGAAAAATCGCTTCCCCGTGGTTTATATAACGCATATTCCAAGTTTCATCAAAATCCGATCAGCAGAATGGGCTCTAAAGGGGTCTGAATAGTGTAACTTAAATATTTTCAGGATCTATTTATGATTAATAGCATATAACAAGCGATAACTCGAAAATGGATAGAGATATAGGAAAACGGATTTCATTATCATGTTAGTGAGGAAATTGCACCCCAAATTTTAGTGACAGGGGAAAGGGCCGATATGGGACGGTAATTCGCATCATTAAGGGGATCTCCCTAATTAGATTTTGTAAAATGACTACTACAAATTAATAGAGATCCCAGATGGTCGTATAGATCATTAGGGACGCTAAGTCTTCAGCAGGCTTATCTCGATAATGCGATCATAATGAGATATTAACCAAATCAAAGTTCCGTATCTTAAATGGGATTAATCTTTGAAATTTTTAATGCTGTAGGAAATTTCTTAGTCTGTAATATTAGTTGGCAGAGTAAATAAATCAGATAAAAACCTGTCAAATTGAAATTCTGAAGAATCTTGGAGGTGAATGTTAAGGGGTATGTTGAGCCTCTTATCCGGACCGATTTAAGAATCTTCCAGAAACTTGCAAATGGTGGCACTACCGGATCAGGAGATGTCTTGTTGACCTTAATAGTACTTTGTATAATATTATCTGGTTGTGGTAAATCGGTGGGGTTATTCATCCAATTTCAGATAGTTCTCATATTCTTCGCAGGGCAATTCCGAGGATTGCAAGAAACAAGTTTGTCTAACCAGTTGCCAAATATGATATCAAAAATTTTATATTTGTAAGATTAAGAAAGTTATTAATTAGGAAATGGTTCTAATGAACTTCATTGCGTGAACTTCTAATGAATGGTCCACGGTATCGTCAACTCATCGGAGACCATCTGCACCCGTTTTTGACATTTCAACACCCTGACGACGTAGCAGTCTTTCAAGATGACAATGCTCCACCACATCGCTCCAATGTCGTCCGCGAATGGTTCGAGGAGCATGCAGGAGAGGTCCAACAACTGAGCTGGCCAGCCCGGAGCACCGACATGAATCCCATCGAGTATATCTGGGATGCTGTTGAAGTCGGGCTCCGGGCACTGGATCATCCGCCCACGAACGGACAGCAACTATCTTCAACTCTGCAGACTATCTGGTGTCAACTGCCTCCAAAAGTGTACCAGGGACTTGCAGACTCACTACCACGCCGTATTGCTGCACTCCACAGGGCCAGAGGTGGCCCGACCAGATATTAAGTAACTATCCCATGAGTTTTGCTAACTCAGTGTATATCTGTGTTGCCTTAAATATTGAATAAGAGACTTGAGTGAAGTGATTTATATTTTTCATGAACAATAAACTCTTATAAAACCTCCGGGCATTTCTAATCCATAATACCACGATGATTGGAAATGTGAACGAATAAGTTCTATTAAAAACAACGCAACTAAACATAACTTTATCAAAACAATTAAAAACTGAGTTGATAAGACGAAGCAAATTAATTCTTTTTTAATTTTAAATTTAAATATGGTCAGTCTCTTTTTAATGGGGAAAATATTAAAATTAATAAAAACAAAAAAATATATAATAAATAAAGTCACCAATCTTGAAAAAGGATGAAGAAACTTGTGAGATGGAAGAAAACTCAAAGGATGTAGTCTATTGAAGATGTTGTTGATAGCAGAAATAAACCCAGTCTATTGAGGATTTAGATGAAGTCTTGTGAAGATAATGTTGATAGTGGAAAACGATAATCTTGAAGGAAGTGTTGGTTTTGAAATACACATGAAATTTTGAAGAGGGTGATTCAAATATTTGGGATAAAATTTATATAAAATGTTTTCCACTATCAACATTATCTTCACTACATCCTCAATAGACTGGGTTTATTTCTGCTATCAACAACTTCAATAGACTATATCCTTTGAGTTTTCTTCCATCTCACAAGTTCCTTCATCCTTTTTCAAGATTGGTGACTTCATTAATTATTTATTTCTTTGTTTTTATTAATTTTACGATTTTCCCCGTTAAAAGGAGACTGACCACATTTAAATTTAAAATTAATCATTTAAACTCCTTAGATCAATAATAATTCTTTTTTCCTCTTCTTCTTCTTTTTTTTTCTCCTTCTGTGAATTGTATAGCGTACTGAGTAAGTGAGCAGTTTCAGAATATGTTCGTTCATTTAGGACGTGCCTTGCTCAAGTCAAACATACGCGCCTCCTCGCCCGAGTACTGCCGAGTCAAACGGTATATGCCCAGCGTATGAGCGTTGTCGGTTTTTATCGATGATTAAATGCGCCTCAGTATAATCAGTAAATGCAGAAGCTGCGATGGCTATTCGTACATGCGGCCTCATGCCATCTTTGAATTACTGAATAAACTGAGAGTAATAAAATGCTCGGACAGCTTGTAGCTCCTCTTTCCCGCGAGCCTCAGTCAATTATGCAGTTTCCTTCAAAGCGTGGCTGCTTCATTTCTCGGCAGCCTCAGGAGGTTGCTTGCTTCGTTCTTACGCGGCTATAAACAAAACATCAACATCAAGGCAAAATTTTTTAAATGTTTCATCCTTACAACTATGGAAGTAATTGCCTGGAATTATGTATAAGTATTTTCTTTGCATAAACAATGTAAATTAGAATTTAAACATTAAATGAAATTTCCATAACATTCGTGCACCTCCTAGATCGCTTTTTATGCAATTTTTATTTTTTTCAAAATAATTTTTGTTTTTTAATTTTTATCACCAGTTCTTACTGATAGGGTTACCTATTTGTAAATTCAACATTTCATTGCGATTAAGTTCATTTTCATAAAGGATTTTCACCAGAAAACCTATTATATGTGGGTATTGTCTGTGCAGAGATTTCAAACGAATTTCGCCTTTGACGTCACACCCCAATTCAAGATGGCGACGGCGATTGTTCATTTTTGTGCCGAAAAATGCTTTTATTGTATAAAAATAACGAACATTTAAAAAAATGAAATGTGTTGCAATATTCAGCAGTTCATAAGGAACAGATTTAGCGAAAAAAAAATTTTGATGTCAGTTGCCCTTTAAGTCAGTAATACAGTAGAACCTTGATTTTCCGTTGTAATGGAGGGGAAGGGAGTGACGGTTATTTGGCAAGGACATGTGCAACGCGGCAAGAAGGGATAGCTAACGGCAAAAGCAGCCTCGCACAGGGTGCCTGTCGTAGTTTCAATTTGCTATTTGTTTTGTTTACACATTCATGAGAAATTGTAAATATATATCATGGAAAAAAATATAGATGATGATGGTTAATTGGCCGAACGGTTAACTGAGGGATGGAAAATCGAGTTTCTGCTGTACATTGAAATGGGGACTCATTGACTGAAACACCCTGTATATTCTGAAAATTACGATATTCAACCAACCCGAGCATAGCCAGGAACTTACTCTGGTAAATTAAGACTAGTGATTTTAAATAAATTATAAAAAATTTTTTTGTATGTTACTATTTTTTTTTTTTTTTTTAAAGTTGTGTTAGAGTGAAATAAGCTAGCAGCCATAAATGATTCTTTTGGAGATCTTGGTTCAGTAATGGTTGGAATTGCATGTGTTAATTTTTATTAATAAACAAATATGATTTGTATAGTATATTGATATTTGCTTTTATTTTTCTAGGCATACTCTGTATATGATGAAGAAGTTGGTTATTGTCAAGGACTCTCCTTTTTGGCAGCTGCGCTTTTACTGCATGTAGGAAAATAGATATAATTTTTTTTTTTATTTATAAACGACTTCATTTTAATACGAAGAGATGTCAGAAAATAACGCCATTTATTGTTTTCAAAGAAAATTACAAAACGTACAGATAAACAGTTAAGTGCAGCTGAAACTAGATGTACATGCCTTCATCTACTTTTCCACATAGGCACCTTGAGAATCTATGCATTTATCCCAACGCTGCACCAGTTTCAGACTACTCTACTCGTAGAACTCCATCAGCTGTGAATACAGCCAATGGCACATGGCATATTTGAGTTCCTCATCACTTTCAAACTTCTGACTACCGTGGCTGGACGCCCGATATGGTGTTTGTTGTGGGCTGTTATGCCTTCCTCCAACCGTTCTGGGTACACACAAGACACAGTTGAAAGTGTGAAGCCGAATCTATGCACGACTGCCGAAATCGAACTGCCCATGTATCGGGCATCCACCACCAAGCCACGTTCACAACATCACATCTCACATTAATCAAACACACAGCTACTTCCCACAAGATCTCACATATAAATGCGGCTAATGCCTAGGCCTCCAGGTGGCGTGGAACATACGTGGTGTCCGATCGCGAATTAGCAACCTGCTATCCCATGAGTTTTGCTCAGTCAGTGTAGTTGGCATTAAGTGATGATAACACAATCTTGAAGGTATGGTTTATAAAATTGGTCTCATCCTACAACTTAGTCATTCACTTTGCTAGATCCTGGTTTGTTGTTATTAACTGTTGATTGATTCTGAAATTTAAGGTTGTAAATTCTTGTACTGAATAAAGACATGACCCAAAATATGTGGCAAAAATGTGGAAACTGAATCTGAAACTAATGGCAAATGTACAGTCGACTCGCGTTATAATGAAATGAGTTATAACACGAATTACTGAAATAACGAAGTTTTTCATAGTCCCCGCCAGTTTTGTTTAGAAAAAACAACTTCTTATAACGAAATCTCTTATAACAAAAAATCGGGTAAAACAAAGTAATTTTCCAATGACACGTAATTGAATGTAGAGCAATTTTACACCTGATATAACGAACTAAAAAAAGATGTCGTAAATCGGGGAAAATAACGATTTATCGTAAAGGCAATTCACAATACATGTCATTAGGCTTATTTCACGTAACGCCGAAAAAATAGTAAAAATTGTACCCTGATTTTGAGAATGCGGAAATGACGTCTTTGTTTGCTTGAAAACAACCAATATGAATCCATACAAGAAAGGAAATGCTGGAAAATGGAGAAACATTGAAAACGGAAACGAGTATTTACTTCTTCAGATATGTTGATCGTTGATCAACGATTATGAAAATTAGAAGCAAAAATCTTTTTAGAAAACATCATGTACTGAAAAACGGAAAAATATTTTTATGAAAATATCAAATGCTGATAAAGAAGCACATGTTGAAAAAAATTTATTTGAAACTCTATGGCTGTTTCTCGTAGGCTCTGCTTTAGTCCGGGGGGGGGGGGGGGGGTGAGGAAGGAGAAGAGAGAACACAAACAAATGAACAAGTTCGCCAATTTGTTCTTCAATTTATATCCAACGGTTTAAAAATCTTTAAAGATCTTTAAACTGTTTGTTTAACTATTGACTGAGCATTTGATCAGTTAGAAAAGACAGATTTCTACTATCAAAACGTAGAAATGGAAATCTGGTTTTTGGTGGTGTTTGATCAAAAAAATTTTACCAAACGAGCGAAGTCGATTGGAAATCACGTTTTTTGTTTAATTATGTTCGATTACAGATATTTTATCACCATTTAGTCGCAGTACTTCAAATTTCAATTAACAAGAATTCTAAGGTGAAAAATGCATTAGACACATAACGAAATATCGGTTATAACAAATTTTTTTATGAATTCCAGTGAACTTCATTATAACGACTGTAGTAGGAAAGAAAGATGAGACACAAAATATCTGGACTAAAACCAAGTTTCATGTAGACTGGTGAAACCCTGAAAAAAGCTGATGTTTTGTATATATTACCCTTTGTCAAAACTAATAACAGGGAAGAGACACTTCTTCACCACCATACTTTACTCTCAAATATGTGTACACTACATGATCAAAGGAGTTGGGACACCCCTGTGAACACCTGGGGTGTTTCTATTGGACTGGACTGGGCCCGCTCATCAAGGTGGACGGAAACCTCAATGCTGATGGCTACAGGACCATTCTGGATAACAGGGCACTTCCAGAGCTGTGGGAACACTTCGGTGACGGGGGCCGTTCCTCTTCCAGCACGACAATACGCCTTGCCACAAAGCAAGATCCATATCCGATTGGTTTGACGAGATGTGGGTTGAAGGACTGGATTGGCATGCCCAGAGTGCTGATCTCAATCCCATCGAACATCTTTGGGATGAATTGGAACGACGTGTGAGATCCAGGATGGTTCGCCCTACATCTGTCCAGGAACTGACCAAGACACTCCTCGAGGAATGGAGTCAGTATCTGTGGACACATATCGTAAACTTGTGGACAGTATGCCATGTAGGGTGGAGGCAGTGATAGCAGCTCGAGGTAGTCCTACACACTACTGATTGAAGCTTTACGGTAGAGCAATAGGTGTCCCAACTCCTTTGATCATGTAGTGTATCTCAGAAATGACAATAAAAAGAAATTGTATTTCCTAGTTAAATTGCCATAATCTTAGTGATTTTAAAATATTGATCTCTACATCAGAGAATGGAATATTAAATTTTCCATTAGCTGAAGAACCATATAGATTTTTCTATAATAAGTATTTAACTAATAAGTTTGCGTTCCTATTTTCAGATGCCAGAGGAGCAAGCTTTCTGCGTTTTAGTCAAAATAATGTTTGATTATCATCTGCGGGATTTGTTCAAGGACAATTTTGAAGTTCTGCATATGAGGTTCTATCAACTTGAAAAGATAATTGAGGTAAAGTAACGAGGATGAGATGGCTATTCGTACGGATTTAAACCGGTGTCTCAAAATGATTTTAACAATTATAACCTGTTCCATGAGGAATACAACGCCATTTAATAGTTAATCCTGCTTTATATGTATTTTTGCCTTGGTCCCATCCTTTGAAAGCTATTATACATGTGTTGAGACTGTTATTTCAGACAAAGATAAAATTTTGAATATTCGTTTGCATTGTATTATTGCAGGATCAAACTCCAGATCTTCATGCCCATTTTATGCAGCTAGGTGTCGAGGCACACATGTTTGGCTCACAATGGTTCCTTACTCTTTTCACTGCCAAATTTCCACTATTTTTAGTTTTCCACATTTTGGACATCTTCCTATGTGAGGTAAGAGCATAGCGTAAAAGAAAAAAGAAGAAGGAGAAATTTTATATTTTTAGAATGAATTGAAATTAAGTCTTTTTGTTATGATTTCAGGGCATGGATACAATTTTCCAAGTGGCACTTGCATTGCTAATGGTAA
Source organism: Rhysida immarginata (assembly GCA_023313115.1). Classification (NCBI taxonomy): domain Eukaryota; kingdom Metazoa; phylum Arthropoda; class Chilopoda; order Scolopendromorpha; family Scolopendridae; genus Rhysida; species Rhysida immarginata. The sequence goes on from JAHWFO010100092.1 coordinate 123,291, forward strand.
GATGAACACTGTTAACTTAAAGTTACTTTTACGTTTTTATGGCCATTTTAATTTTTTTAGAAAGTAATACCAAAGTGGTTTTTGAACTTGAGTACCGTATTGGCTCGAATCTAAGCCGACCCTTAAATTTTCATGGCATTTTGGAGGAAAAAAAATTTTCATGTGAAAACAGGTTTAGTTATTAAAAAAAAATTAAAAAACAACTCCACAAGTAATTCAATAAAACATTTTGTTTTGAAAAAAAAAAAAAAAAGAATGGTAAATATTACTTATACAAAAATTATAGTATTGTAAATATTTACCAAAAGTATAAAACACGAATATTAAAAAAAAAAAAATTCAGTTTAATTATTCTCTCCAAAGTTGTGACTAAAATTTCATTTGATCCTTTTTTTTTTTTTAAATTCAGATTCCTCTGATTCCTTTCTGAATATTAATAGTTTGTCCATCTTCGGTTGCATTCATGATCTGAATTTATTACTGTATCATCTCTACATAATAAATAAATGGTTTTCCATAGTTTGAGAATTTATATTAAATTCACACAGAAAAGTTATGAAAGCTGGTGTCAGTAAACGTTAGCGACGGCTGGCCGGGAAGTTCTGACGAGAACTACGGCCGCCCGTCGCCAGTGTTCGCCACACCAGCTTTCGTGACATTATTTTATTTCCATTGTGATTTTCTTAATAAATAAACTGTATTTGCTCTTAATCATTCGCCATATCGTTTTTATAATTATCTAAAATAAAGGTAAATGTAACGAGAAGAGAACGCAACACCACAACAGGGATGAATGAAGGGAGGGGGGGGGGGTAACAGTTTCTTCCGGAAAGTTAGGGAACAACTCTCAAAATTTATCGATGAAATTAACCTCTTCCATGCTTTTATTCCGTTTAGAAAAGATTTAGGATATCCTGCAAGATTATTTCAATCATTGGGATTTCGACAATTTCTAATCATTTACCGATAATCTCGTTTTTTGCACGTTCTTAATACAACATAGTCCCAAAAGTGTATTCAAGCACATCTCTCACAGTAATAAAATATCGCGTCCCTTAAGTGAAAAATGCTTTAGGAAACGTGTATGAAACCCAAAGTAAAAATTAGCTTTAAAAATTAACTTTAGTCAAATTCTTCATGCATACTTAAGCCTATGCATATTGCGATTTACTAAAAAAGTTCAGCAAAGTTGAGTTTTAGTAACAGCGAGCACTGCGTGCACTGCAGAGAAGCATCCCTCAGAGACACCCAAATGAACAATTCATTCATAGCAACTGTTTCGTATCCACCCTGCAGTGAAGCATCACTTAAAGACGCCACTGTTGACCCATAATTTCGCAGCATTTTACTCTGAAGACCACAGTTAGGCCTATAGGGCAATGATGAATGATGTCGTATAGATAAAAGAAACTGTCGATCCAACAGGAAAGAGCGCATTATCCGAAGGAATCCTTCAACAATCCCATACGCACGCAATTTTTTAATTAGTAACTCATGATTGACAGAGTCGAATGCCTTTTGCATATCAAAGTAGACCACGTCAAGTTGCTGGCAGTGGTCAAGAGCATCATGAGCATGAGTGGTGAGAGATACAAGATTGCTCACAACGGAACGTCGGGGAATGAAACCATGTTAACACGCAAGAACATGAAAAAACACATGTTGTAGAAGAGATTTATGAATGATGTGGCCAAAGACATTGGCAGTGGGTGGAAGGATAGAGATCGGCCTGTAGCTAGCAATGTCGGTCCGTTTGGCAGAACCATCCTTAAAGGCAGGAACCACAACCGCATTCTTTCTTATTTTAGGATAGTGGCCAGCTTTTAGACACAAATTAAAGATGCGCCTAAGAGGAATAATTATGACATCTCGAAGGCCTTTGAGAATAAGAGAAGGAACCTCTGTCGGAGAATTGCAAGGCTTGGCCCATAATCTGTTAATGCCGTAGGCAACATCACTATCAGTAAACTCCGTTAAGATGAGATTATCAATAGGGGGACAATAGGTAGACAGTTCTCCGAGAATGTGTTGAAAGAAGTAGAGACAGTTTCACTGAAATGCTGGGCAAAACAGTTACTAATATCCAGTCCATCAGTAATGGTAAGACCAACAGAGGTAGTGATAGTATGTCGATCCTTTCTTTTGGACTAGTAGTAAATCTTTTATTACGAGAGTTTCGTACATTCGCTGCATGGTCTTACGCCGCAAATATAAAAATAATTCTGATAATGGATAGGTCATAGCGTAGCCACCGTATATGTAAACAGTAACAAAGACCCCAAGCATCAAATTTTTTTAAAGAAAAGCTGATGGATTATTTAAACACGATGCCTCAGATGTTAAAATGTTACAATACAGATGTTCAATGCGTTTAAATAAATAATAAATGAAAATAGGAAAGAAAAAGAAAATTCTAGTCTGAGATCGCGACGCTCTGAGCAATTAAATCATTGTTGACTGTAATGTAGGCTCGTGGCTTAATTTTTCATTTATCACTTAAATTTAATGTCATATTCAAACGGATGCACGACAATAATGAAAATACATAGTATAAATGTTATGGCCAACGCCATCACCAAATAATTAATTCGGTACATTAATATTAGAAAATAAATTATAAAAAGACCCCCTCTCCAAATACAAAAATAAAAACTCTAGTAAATTCTGACAAAAAACCCAGATATTTATCAAATAATTCGATAAGAAAATGTAAAAATTTTAAAAAATCAGATAAAAATTAAGGTTTATTTCTAGGATATGTACTCATTTGTCCTTTTACTCTAGGAGTTTTGACCGGTGGGGTTTTTGCAGGACCCTACTTCAAACAAATCACAATCAAACAGATCGCGACCTAGTATTACCTAAGATATACAGATCGCGACAGTGTATATACAGAATTCATTTATGACCCACGAGAATTTAGTAAAATTCATTTTATGACCCACATTTATGAATTCATATACAAGACCCACTCAGCTTATTTTTTTTGCAATTTAGTAATATTTTTTTAAATATCAAATGTTTAAATCACTTATTAATTAGTAATAATTTTTTAAATTCTTATATTAAGCATTTCAATAACAATAATTGATTATTGTTAAATATTTACGAATTATAAATAAATTTTATTAATTTCTAATAGTTAGGAGTAAAATGCTGCGAAATTATGAGTCAAAAGTGGCGTCTTTAAGTGATGCTTCACTGCAGGGCGGATACGAAACAGTTGCTATGAACGAGTTGTTCATTTGGGTGTCTCTGAGGGATGCTTCTCTGCAGTGCACGCAGTGCTCGCAGTTATTGAAGGTCAACTTTGCCAAAAGTTTTGTCTAAAAAAAAAAGTTCGTGAAAAAAGTTCTGTCTGAATGGCTCTCCCGAAAGTTACATTTTGCTGTCTATCTTAAATTAACATAATTTGATTGATTATCATTTTGAAATGATATGTAATTTATTTTACAATGACAGATTAAATAACAGGTAGCTGGATGAGGTGTTTTTTAATGGCATTGGGTTTGCGGGGGGAAGGGATAATTTGAGTCAGTCTCGAATATAAGCCGAGGCTTGGTTTTAAACTTAATTTTTTGGGATAAAAAGGTCGGCTTATATTCGAGCCAATGCGGCAATTCCTCTTTACGTATGCCATATTTATTCTTGTATAGTGAGAAAAATTTTTCCTATAATAGCATAATAGGGGACCGACCTAACGCGACTTGACTTTACATGGTCACTGAAATATGGCTCCCAACCACCATGTTCAACCGGGTCCGTACTGTATATAATGTATAATACATTAATTCAATTTTTTCTCAATTTCCCGTCCACTTTTCCGTCACCATAAACTAATGCAAAAGTATATTCTTGAAAACACGATGGTGACAGCCATCCATTTTAAAAAGTCACTGTAAGGCATGAGATTGGTGGTTGCCACTTTGAACACTTGCACTGAGCTGTAAGTTGTTATTATGAGATGTAAGTTATTTATGAATAAAAAAAATAATTGTTGTTTGCTCTGAAAACGAAAGTAGCTCACACAAGTGTTCCTCCTGCATATTATTTGTTCGAGATCTTGTGGTGCTTAAAATATGCATTTCTGATCATCTCAAAATGTTTAGTTTACAGTCCTCTACCATCTGTAGAATTTGACCCTAAAGGTTTGAGACGCCTGTTTAATTCAATTCATATACTTTGCTTGCAATCTATGCTAAGATATAAGCCATGTGAAAGGACACGAAATGAAATGGATATTGATGCACTCAGAACCTAACAAACCAACCAACCAATCTTATAAACATTCTAATTTTAATAATTTGAAATAATTAACGTTAAACAAAGATTGTTTTTCTTTGTCAAATATAATATGTTTTTAAAAGTACAGTCGAACCTCGATATCTGAATTTCACAGGAACAGAAAAAAAATTTGAGATAAAGAGGTTTCAAGATATGGAAGGTTACTTTTAAATCAAGATTTTTAGGTTAATAAAGGTACTGTGAGAGTACAGAGAGCAATAGTAGAAAAAGTGGTATGTGTATAGCAAGGTACACTATGTTCAAGTGGTGCCACTAGCTTCAGAATCGCAAAAACTGCACCTTCTTATACAGGGTGACCCCAACTTTTCCAGCATAATTGTTTAGGAACATTAATATGGTTCAAATGGAACAAAAAATGTCCTATGAACATTACATCTAGTTTCGATCGTGTGTGAGATATTGACGTTTGTCTATTTTCTTTTATTTAGAGTCTTTTCCTAGAAAAAAGGTAGGTTTACCTATTTATTCTTAAATGTATATTGTCAAATAGGAAGAGGAATTGTCATACTTGTAACATGTGTAAAAGGTATTTTATTGACTTGGCGGTTGATTTGAGCTGTTGAAGTTCATTATGCCGTTTGTTTTCACAAATGAAGACTACGTGGACATTCATTTTTACTATGGGCTTGCTACTGGTAACGCTGCAGAAGTCAGCAGGTTGTACGCAGATGCATTTCCTCATAGGCGCCATCCACATAGGGAGGTGTTTTTGAGGGTACACCAAGTTCTGAGGGAGACAGGATCATTCAGACATGGAAGGGATCAATAGGCCCGTCATGTCCTGCGTAGAGGATATATCGTTCTCGACCAGCCAATGTAATGTTCTGTCAGTATGCAAAATAAAAGTGATCTGCACTCTCAAGTGTTTTATTTATTTTCTTTAACAACTCTCCAAGAAAATAGACAAACATCGATATCTCACACATGATCGAAACTAGATGTAATGTTTATAGGACATTTTTTGTTCCATTTGAACCATACAATGTTCCTAAACAGTTATGCTGGATAAGTTTGGGTCTCCCTGTATATGCCATATGCAACAGGACGTGCCCACAAGATCAGAAACTTTTTTTGGGGAAATTTTTTTTGTAACACATGGGAATCAGAAGCTTTAATGGAAGTGATGTCAAAATCTTTTCTTTTTCGTACGAAAATTTCTCATAATGAAAAAATCTTAACTCCCTAATTACTTAGCATTTCGCTGGCACACACAGTCAAAATTCGACAGAGCGAGGTTTTCTGTGAAAATGTTTTGAGATATCGAGGGAAACTTACATTGAATTAATAGTGAAAATTTAGCAAAATAATTTTTTTTTTTTTTTTGAGTTATTGAGGTTCGGTTGTATTTATTTTATTTTTCAATTAAGAAACTTAATGCAGATGGGTGTGGGATGTGAATAAGGGGTAGTGGTAATTTTTGAAAATTATTAGTATTTTTTGATTGGCACATAGTTCGAAATAGTATTTCTTGCATTTACTAAAATTGATTTTCATTGTTGTTGTTTAATAATTGACCGAAAGTATTTGTCTTCCTCAGATGTCAAAGAAGGAACTGCTCACAATGGATTTTGAAGGGATTTTGAAATATTTCCGTGTCTCACTTCCAAAAAAATATCGTTCCGAAGAAACTGCTCGCCAGTTACTAAGGACAGCTGTTTCCATAAAAGTTAGTATCTTTAAGAAGGTAAAAAGAAATAAAAATAAAAAATTGAAGCCTTTTTAAAATTGAATGGAGAAACGAGTAATGTTAATAATTTATTACGAGCTTTTTCACATTAACAATTTAGAAATTACAATAAATTTATAAGGGTTGCATTAATCCTAGAAAAATTTAACTCTTCAATATCCTAAAGGAATTTAACAATTAACATAAGCAATCTACTGTAATAACTTTTAAAGTAATTGTTTGCAAAGAAATTTCAAGGTGCACGTGAAACATACCTTGGTTTCCTGAAGGACGAGCTCCCTGGTCTTCTTGAAGATGTTCCACTAATGACCAGACATTTGATGTGGTTTCAACAGGACGGCGCACCTTCGCATTACACAAGAGCAGTTAGGGATTACCTAAATGAGACATATCCTGGTCGTTGGATTGGTCGTGCGGCGGACCAGTTGCTTCTCACACCGATGGATTTATTTTTATGGGGAAACATAAAATCATAGGTGTACTCCGAACCCGTAGATATCGAAGAAGAATTAGCGGCTCATGTTGTCGCGGCAGCAGGTGGCATCAGCGACCGTGCAAATCAACTGTTTCCACGCGTACATCAATCCATCATAAGGCGTTGCGAATTGTGCTATGAAGCAAATGGCGGTCATTTCGAGCAATTACTGTAAAAGTTATTACAGTAGATTGCTTGTGTTAATTGTTAAAAATAAAATAATCTAGGCCTACCAACGCACACTGCGTCCCAGTGTCATTTGATTGTTCAATGCAGTATTGTAAGTAAATGGAGCTGTGGGGACCCAATGTTCATATGACAAAAAATACTTCTAAGGACCTCTTCTATCATCTCCCAAAAAATCTGTACTCAGTTCAAAAACACCCTGTATAATACAGCATATAATTCTAAACATGACAAGGCAGCAACAATACCCTTTGCTGAACCCACATGACACTCCAACTGACATGGAATGTCACAACTTTATACATTTAATGAATGTTATTTTGTTCTAATCAAATTGTAATTGACAAATTATGCTAATGTTTAAAATTCTTATAAATGTTTTCCAGATATAAAACACAATTACAGTATGCATTAAAAAATAAAATTCAGAGATAATCATTATTAACAAGTATTGCTGCTTATAATTCTACATTATTATTCTATTATCTTTCCTGTGGACTCTTATCAGTCTATTGTTAAAATATCAAGTGGTACATTGTTAAGCTTGTATTAATATGCTGTTCTATATAACAATAGCAATGGAAAAAATATAAGCAGTTGAAGTTTTAATTTTTTTTTTTAGAATTGAAGCATCCATGTATTTGTAGACAAATATTTAAAAAATAGATTTAACTCTATATATAAAAAAATAAAGCTACATTAAAATCCATTCCTAATTTAAAACCATCTAAATTAATATAAGGAAAGTGGATGGTTTATTCTTTTCAGTGGAAAGCTATTTGTTCATTAATGTGGTTTATTCTAATAAACAAATGGCACACCACTTATTGCTTCATGTAATTTAGAATGATTTATTTTATGCCTTTATTTTGACTTTTTAAGAAAATTATTTTGTTTCTTGGCTCCACGTAAAAATAAGTTATTGTTTCCTATATTTTTGCCACTTTTTTTTTTGCAGATTAAAAAACTTAAGAAATACGAGAAAGAATATTTAATTTTAAAGGAACAGGAACGTCAACAAGCAAATCCTGTTGAAAGGCTGGAAGTAGGTTTTTTAATTTATAATAGGGAGAAATATCAAA
>JAHWFO010100092.1:141025-166369 GCA_023313115.1 Rhysida immarginata
ACAGTATTATGATCCCACCTCTTTCTGATAATATGAAAATAACTTCTCGAAAATATGGCAATTTCAAAACTGCTTTGATGCTGCATCCCTTTGGATTCAACATCATTACACGTGTTCACTTGTGAGTACTAACCAGCACTTGTTACAATTTTGACTGCGTAACTCGGAAACTTCTTGTTGGAATTCGATCAAATTTTAATGGTATACGCAGTCTTATGTATCGGTTATTCCTCCAGATTTCATTAATCTCGGCTTTACCGAACCTGAGTTATTAACTTGTTGATCTTGGTGGTGGCATTTTTATTTCTGTTCATATCTCAGTTAGCGTTCAAATACGGACTCATGTTCATATGAACTTTTTGTGTTTACCTTGACCCCCTTAAATTGTCTTACACATGATTTGAATCGCCCTGTATAGAAAAATGCAGGTTATAGGCAATACTTTCTATATAGAAAATTAAAAAATGAAAGTAAATTTGCTTGTCTATCTCTTTTTCTTTTAAACATTGCTTATTGGGTCCGTTTAAATAAGCATTCATTACAAGGCATGCTTACCCCAAAACACATAAATTAATTGTGCTAAGAATTGCTTATTGAACCCTGATTTATAAAGCAGATTATAACGCAATTTATCTCGTTCTTAATCCATTTCAGCGTGAAAATAAACGATTAATGGAAACAAATCTACGACTGGAGCAAGAGAATGATGACATTGCACACGAATTAGTTACAAGTAAAATTCAATTAAGAAATGACTTAGACATGGTGAGAAAATTTTTTTTAATATTTTTTGATTTAAATTTGAATTTAATATGAATATGAATTGAACATTAGTAGATTATACATGGGTTTTGCAAAAGTTCTGTTACACATGTGACGTGTGTGATGCAGTTAGACACCGTTTTTATTGTCAGAATTGATGTTGGTGTGTACACAATGCATATTAATCGATGTAACCGCCATCGGCGGTAAGAACACACTCTAGGCGAGGTCTAAAGGCCCAACAAATGTTACGGATGTAGTCTTTCTTCGTGGCGGTCCACACATGGTTTACAGATGCTTTCATCGGTCAACGTTGCTGTGACAGATCTTGCAGGGCTTGCTTTCGATATGTACCCACACACTGTAATCAAGAGGGTTGAGGTCGGGCAACTGAGGAGGCCAAAAGTCCTTAGACCAGAAGTTCATGTTCGACCCCAACCACTCTTGAACAGTCTTGGCAATGTGGGACGGGGTACCGTCCTGTTGAAAGACGTAGTCCGCATTCCTCGTCACCTTTTTCACCCAGGGCAGAATGTTCTTGGTCAAGATGTCCTTGTAGTCGGCCGCGGTAAGCCTGTAACCGGTCGGGAACCAGATTGGCGGCATTTTCATGCCATTTGACGCCACGACGCCGAGCATCATCACTGAGGCCGGGTGCTTAGTTGTAGTCACCTAGCGGAGCTCAGAGATGTCCTCGGCCGAAGCTGATCACGTGGTCGTTCTGCTTGTTGACGACCAGGTCGACTGTGAAGTTTTTTTCATCAGAAAAGATGACAATGCGGTTGACATGGCTCTTCAAGTCGTTGAGGAGGTGATAACAGCGCTCCCGACGTTTATCTCGCATGCCATCCAAGGTCAGCAAAGGTCTTGCCACGCGCCTCAAACTCTTTCCACCCTTGTCCTTGATGGCTCTGAACACCGTGGCCACAGAAATCTTCTTTTTCTTTGCGAACTGTGTCATTTTGAGAGCGAGGTCAAGTTCAAAGGCTTTTCTGACACCCACACGATTGATAACGCGAGGTCTGCCTGCAGGTGGACGATCTTTGAAGTCTTCCCCTTTCTTCAGCCTCTCTCGACTCTGTGGACACTCATCCAGCTGACGTTGAGCTGCTTAGCGACGTCAGACTTGTTGTGGCTCGTGCGAAGGAGCGCAGAGATCTTGATTCTTTTACGTTCCATCGCATTATTCTTGCATCCGAATCGCATTCATTCCACCTATATACATTTACATTATGGTATTGCCCATGTCTTCAATAGCACCTGCTCCGTGGATGCTTCCACCCCCCCTCCCCCCAATATCAACGCATCCGCATGTGTAACAGAACTTTTTTACCCCCTGTATGTGGGTATCCAGAAGGTAAGTTCCATCGGGACATTAAAAATAAGAAAACATTAGCAAAGGTGTTTGTTGATATTTGAAGAATACCCCTTGCACCACTTTCCTACGTAGTTTCAACCATTGTTGAGGCACTTGTTTTAGTGTTGTATTCCCTTGTCATACAAAAGTGATGCATGTGATTCAACGTGAATTCGGTGAAACTGCTGGAAGCACAACATCATCTGAAGGTGGATTGCCATAAACCTCACAAATTGGAAGGTAGAAGTTAGCTGGTTTCATGCTCATCGTGTTCAGAAAACAAATCACAGAATGGATTTTAAATGTGACACATGTCTCGATTTCCTGAGACATTGTGGACCCTTGCCACGACACAAAGCCTTGAAAATGGTGCTAGTACGATAACAAAAAATCACCACACTCGGCAAGCATGTGCACAATGAGAATGGCCACGCTATGGCGGCAATGTTTAAAAATTGAACATTCCTTCTAGAGAGCTCTTGTAGAACGTTAAAATACACAGATGAGCCTTTACATTATGACCTCTAATCTCAAGTAATGACCTCCCCTAAGACAAATGTATGGCATGAATGCCAATCATACTGCCATATACACTGTCATATCACTGAATTATAACCAACCGCTTAGTAATGGGAGTAACCACCCTTCGCCGCTATAACTGCTGCTAGGCATCGTGGCATGGATGCAAGAAGTGTGCGGTATGTGTCCGATGATATGGCAGTCCAAGCCGCTTGAAGCGCTGTCCACAGAGCTTTGAGAGTCATAGATGGAGGGTCCAGCTGCCATACATGGCGATCAAGGTGCTCCCGCAGATGTTCGATTGGATTGATGTCCGGCGAATTAGCGGGCCAAGGAAGCACTTGAAAGTCAGTAGAGTGTTCCTCGAACCAATCCAGAAGGAGACGTGCCTCGTGGCAGGGTGCATTGTCCTGCTGGAACACACCATCACATTGACAGATAGCCACAGGCATTCAAATTGCCCTGTAGACGAATCAGTGGACCTAACTACTCTAAAAGAAGATCCCCCACACGTGTGCACTACCCCCACTAGCCTGTTTCCAGCCCACAATAGCCTCCTGCAGTCTCTTTTCATGGCGTTCACAATGCACTCGCCATCGCCCGTCCATCTTATGGAGCAAAAACCTTGACTCGTCGGAGAAGGTGACTTTAGCCCACTCGTCTGTGGTCCAATGGCGGTGCTCACGCGTAACTTAGGCAGCATCGCTTCATTACATAGGTGTTCATATTATTTTGTCCAACTTCTGTGGATTAAAAAAAATGGGTAAATTAATGTAAACTCTGACAATTTCAATTTTACAATGTGTGTATCATAAACTTCTGTTCAAGAATGACTTTAAACGTTTTGCATCGTGAACTCTGTTATTAGAATATTATTTTAATTGTTGTTAACGTGTCGTAGGTGGAGGATAAAGCTGATGCTTTGAATAAGGAGCTTCTTTCGACTAAATCCTTACTGGTGGACACAGAGGAGGAGAAAAAACGTTTGGAAATAGAAGCAGCTCAGGTAGGTTATTGAATTATTGAACCAGAATAATGTGTTAGATAAACGAATAAGATTTGTAATTTGTCTTTTTCTTCATTAAAAAGGTAAAAGAAATGTGTCGAAGAGAACTGCAAAGGGTTGAAGTGGAAAATACAAGAAATAATGCAATCATTGCAGATTATAAACAGGTAGCTACATAATTAAAAGAGAATTTTTAAAATGCAACATTGTGATCCTAGTTTAAGTTGATGGTGCAGTTAGGTTAATTTGGAAAAGTAGAACTCACACTATTGCATAAAATGAACTAGAAAAAATTAAATTAAATGATTGGTCTGTAGACAAGATTATTTGATTGTAAAATGGCGGCGTCTTGTTTCTCTGTGAAGAACGTGAAAGAGATGTGTCGGAAATGAAAGATGATCGAGCTTCCACAAAGAGGATTAAAATGTTTTAAACATTAATTTAAAAAAATGATACATCTGACTGATGTCATTTGACTACTCTATTGGGTTCGCCCGTAAGTTATGGTGTTTTTTTGGGTTTTTTTTTTTTTTTTAAGTTTAGATTTCCACAAAAATAAACAAGCTGTTTACAACTTCTTTCCAACGTTCAACAACCTTGACGGTAGAATTCACGTGGTTTCAACTGCACGCAAGCCTTCAATTCCACGTCTTTATTGAACGAAATGCCACTCAATGCATTCGAGAGGGATCGGAACAGATGGAAATCAAAAGGCGCAAAGTCGGGAGAATACGGAGGATGTGGCAGCACTTCCCAGCCAAGTGTTTGAATGGCTTCCTTGGTCATATTGGCGATGTGTGGGTAGGTGTTGTAGTGTTGCTGAAGAATGCCATGCCACCAATCAAGTCGTTTTTGCTGGATAGTTTTGTTGAGTTGTTGCATTTGTTGGACAGTTTGTTGCATTTTGTAGATCATATAATTCTCTGTCTAATAACATAAAACGCGTTGCCAAAACATTTTATATTTCACGCAAAAAAAAAAAAAAAAATGCCATGACTTATGCGCCAACCCAGTACTTTCAAAAAAGCCACGCGATCATAGGATGGTTTAACATAACATTAAGAAATGGAGAGTTCTCTGTACTGTCCTTCTTGATGAAATTGATGGAGGGCTTACAATACGTATTGGGAAGGAAAACACAGAATTCCAACCGATTTCGCCTTTTATTCTTGGGTTTATCAAGGATTCAAAATAGCATAGCATAGCCTAAGAATAAGTTATTCTTAGGCTGGATTCACACTTTTATGGGGGACTGGCCAGCAACGATCAAGAGAAATCCTTCTGAATCCCGGGGATCACGGCATCCGTTATGTGGGGAACGGGGAAAAGGGAACCACTATGATTTTGGCGAACGATTCAATGACCCTGAATTTGCGCTGTGTTAAGAATGGTAAAGTCGGATAGTGGAATTCTGGAGGTTGAACCATTACCTAACTTGCAATAAAGGTCAAGAAAGAGCAAAAAACGCCAAAAAAAAAATAAATAAAATAAAAAAAAAACAGAACAAAACAGAATAACAAAAGTAAATAACAATCAACAACAAAGCAATCAATCATAATAAGCAAGGAAGCAACAATATAACAGGAACATGGCTTTCAACCCACAAAGCAAAAAAATAGATGTTACATACAGAGGTTTTTCATTGACGTCATCAAACGTCAACTGTCCGCCATATTGGTGCACCACTGCTGCTTTCTTGACTACGTAGGATTTGCGCTCGCGCTGGTGCACCAGCATGGCCGCCTTATTGTTGCAATGTCACATGAAAACTCTTTATACTACCTAACACAGGGCAACCATCATCCTCAGAATACTGCTGGCTGGGCACTCTGGTGAGCTTATAAAGGGAAAGAAAACTGTCTGGGCCATAGATAATGCCTTTATTAGACAGAGTGAAAGTTGGATTGGGTAACAGGGATATAAAGTAGGAAACTGAGAAGATACGAAGACGGATAAGCGAGTAAAAACAGCAAAGCACGACCGTAAAACTTAAATCGGTGCGAACTTGCCTACGATAATCTCAGCTTACCGATGGGGCTATGATGATTCTCTGGGAGATCTGATGAGACGGAGAAAGTCAGCGAGAAAGTCTTAGGACCCGGCGCTGGATTCTCTACCCACGAACAGACTGCTATTGGTTACCGCTCTGCAGACTGTGAAGTGTACCAGAGACTTGTAGACTCACTTCCATCCCATATCGCTGCACTCCACAGAGCCAGAGGGGCCCCAATCAGACTGTCTCCTGAGTTTTGTATATGGGACAGAGAAAATTTTGTATTAAGAGGTCTCGGAATAATTGGATTCGACTGTATTAAAAGTGCTGGAGGTTAAATTAAAATGATTAAGTAATAACTTAAGTTTCTTAAAAATTAAAATCGCAATATTGATAGGTTATCTTGTTTTTATTTATTAATTGATATGATCTATAATGAAGGATATTTATTTAGATCTGCAGTCAGCTTAGTCAGGAACTTGAGAAACAACAGGCCATGTCAAAAGAAACTCTCGGCATTCTTAAGGTATAGCTTAGTAATTAATGATAACGATGACGGTGATGTCCAAATCGTTTGTGATTCTTGGTAATTTTGTAAATGTTTCACCATGCAGGAAAAAATCAAAGACTGCAAGCATTGCCAAAATTTCATCGGTGAACAGACCGAGGGAGCTGTGCTGCGAGTGGCACAGGAAGGAGGAGATCCCAAATTATCCGATGCGCTCGAGCAAATTCGGGAATTGGAATTGGAACTAGCTCAAACCAAGCTAGCATTAGTGGAAGCACAATGTCGTAATCAAGTAAGATAACTCTTGTTAATTAAATCTAGTAGAATCTAAACAGTCTGTTTTATTTAAGTTTACTTAGACTAATATTGTTAACGTTATTTGGCTCAAAAAAAGGGCAAGTTGTTAAGTTATTGGTCACTCCGTATCAAATCATCCAGAAATGTTAGGAAATGACACCCTCACAGAAAACCTTGAAATCTTGTGTAATTGAAGTTTACCTAGAGATAATATTTTTAGGTTCATGCTCCTTATATTGAATATTTATAATCTATGTCTTAGGAAAAAAAATGTAAACAATTTCTTTTAAACAAACGCAATACATGGGCATTATAATTTTTTTAAGGTATTGCCCCCTCATAGATTTCTTTGAAAGTTTTACAATATTATTAGAAATCTTTCTTTGTCACACAAAAAGAATCAGTTTGTAGAAATAACGGGAAGTGTGGAAAAAACGCTGTTTAAGAAAAATAATTAAATTTGTAATTTATGACTACCATGTCACCTGTTTGCGACTAAATTCCTGAAATCCCCCTTATTTGTGCTGAATATTTCACTGATGGATGTGCTGCACAGTACGAAAATTGTAAGAATTTCAGAAATATCTGCTACCATGAACACGATTTCAATGTAAAGTGTAGCTGGTCTTTTTTTGCAACCATCTATTGCAAATCTCCCCCTGCGATGGTATTGGTGTCACTGTTAAAAGATTTGTCACAAAAACAAATTTGCAAAGATCAAATGCTTACAGCGTCGCAGGTATTTGAATTCTGCCGGGAGAGCCTACGAGGCATTTCAGTTCTCTTTGTTTCAAAAGATGAAATGGTACAACTTGGAGATTTTCTTTTTCCACGCTTTGAAAGTGCAAAAACGGTTCCTGGAACATGTTCTATGCATCCCGTTATACCACTATCACCAATCAAGATTGGAGCAAACTGTAGTACTGATTTTAATATCATGCATGATTTCTCTGCGCTTCCGCCACTAACGCCAGAAAGCTCTGTGTGGGCCGACTGCTATGTTGCATGTGCATATGACTCTTCTTGGTACTTGGGGATTGTTGAGAAAGTGAATAGTGAAGAAGGAGATGTTACAGTAAGGTTCATGCATCCTCATGGGCCATCCCCGTCCTTCTATTGGTCTGATAATGATGTTTATGACGTTGATTCATCATCATGCCTTTAGTCATCATGCAGCGTTGGTCGGAAGAGCATCGAGCTTTTGCTGTGGAAGCATTCTTCAAGAACAACGGTTCATCTACTGTAACGCAGTGAGCTTTTCAAATATGTTTTGACATAGGAAGGAATGAAAAGGTTCCGACACGCCAACCAATATTGAATGGGGTCACACAATTCGGGTCTAGTGCATCCATTGTCAGATAATGTGTAGAGGTGTGCGTTGCCTCCAATGAAGCTCACTTGAATGATGTTAACTTCAAAAAATGTCTTGAAAACAAAATGTTTTTCCATGTATTCTACAATTGTCTATGAAGTTATTATTTAGTTTTCTATGAAAGTTATTAATCGTCTAATTGTTTCTGCCCCACCTTGTATAACGAAGTAACTTAACCTAACCACAAAATATGAAATACAAGAGTTGATTCATAAGTCGTGGCAACCATTGTTTTTCTCTCAAACATGCTCCAACACAGGAATGTAACTACAGAGTGGTGCAAATAAAAGTAGCCTCGCATGAATTGCAGAGAAACCAACCTAACGCCGTAAGCAATGATTGGGCTGTTCCATTATCAGCTCTGCAGGTATATACTGAGAAGCGCATCATTTGAATGATTCTTAGCTGAAAAAATGGTGCTTTCTGTGCAGCTGTGAATCTTCATTGTTGAGAATTATGCAGAAATCAACTGGAAGCAGTGTAGTGATTTGTTTGCTCAAAACTTTGAAGATGAGAAAATTCTAACAAAACGTGCGATGCAACTTTTAATAAATAAGTGGCGGAACACAGGTTCTGTTTTAAACAAGCGTAGAACCACTCCAAAATGAGTAAGAAATCCACAAAATGTCTTAAATCTCCAAACGATGATGCTACAGAACCTAAGCAAATCAACACACCGTTTGTCTCAGCAGACTGGAATTTCAAGAAGATCGTGTGGATGCATTCTGCACAACAATTTGAAGATGCGACCATACAAAGTATCCGTGGTCCATGAACTGAAACTAGCGGATTGCCCTCAACGTCTTCAGTTTTGTAACTGGCTATTTCAAGAAATCACAATGAATGAATGGACTGGACATGCAGCTGTTTTTCATTTCTAATCAAAAAGTCAGCTGTTTTTCATAGCCCATCTCTCTGGCTATGTTAACTCGCAGAACACTCGGCACTGGTTGACCACTAATCCTCACGAATATCATCAAACTCCTTTGCACGACCCATGGTGTGCAGTCTCTGCTGGACGCATTCTTGGTCCAATCTTCTTCCATGAAACGGTGAACGCAGCATGTTACATCGTAAACATCTTTAACCCATTCGTCAATCAATTAACTGAGGAGGAACTAACGTACAGCTACTTTCAACAAGATGGAGCAACAGCCCATACTGCACGTCATACACTGGACGACTTTCATGAAGTGTTTGAACCTGAGAGAGTTGTTAGCAGAGGTCAAGACGGAGTTGGTCCAAGCTGGCCTCCAAGATCACCAGACCTCTCAGTTTGTGATTTCTTTTTGTGGGGTGCTCTAAAATCCAAAGTTTATCCGAACAATCCTCGTACACTTGAAGAACTGAAGCAAAACATTGTTTCTGAGATTGAGGCTATCTCGCAGTCTCAACTGCTTTCTGTATTTAACAAATTATTGACCAGAGCTCAAAAGTGTCAAGAGTTGAATGGTGGTCACTTTCAGCATCTCCTGTAATCACTTCAACCTTGGTTTGTTGTTGCAGAAGACAAACAGAAAATAAAATAAAACAAAATAATAAAAAATAAAGTCTCATTAAAAATAAACAAATAAATAAACGCTAAAACCAAAGGTATTCCAAAGTTCCAAGAAATGTTTACCAAACTTTTCACTAAAACCGTGCAATGGTCATAGATTGGTGCATAAAAAAAAACTCATAACGGTGCGTCTCTTGCTATTAACCTGCGGTGCTAATAATGGGACAGCCCAATCATTGCTTACGGCGTTAGGTTGGTTTCTCTGCAATTCATACGAGACTACTTTTATTTGCACCACCCTGTATATACATTTGAACGTGTACAAATCGTTCTTTAAAAAGTTGACACCCCACTTGGGATACGAATGCTGCAGCCTGCACATGGTCACCTTCCCCATGTCAGTCTTCTCATGGCGCCAGTGCGTAATGGAGTAACCAAAGTTGAACAGCGTTTGTACATCAAAGTAGCAGTTCTCTGTGGCTGCAATGCACGAAAATATCGTGCACAACTACGGGAAGCTTTGGGCAACTGTGCTGTAACCTATCGTAAAGTAGCAAAGTGGATGGAGGCCTTCAAACAGGAACTTCAGTCATTGTAACAAGGCAGAGACCTCCTGATACATTTTCGAGTTAATTTTGGATGTGATGAAAGCGAGAGTAGTTGTTCCATTAAACCCAAAGGCCTCCCCATATCATAATAGAACCATCACCCTGAACTCTGGTTGAATAACACTGTTTGTCTTTACGAATATCATGCCAGTATCATTGTAACCCATCGGGTCCATCCTCCATTCATTCATTATCTCAAGTCATGTGATCCTTGGCCCACTGTAGACATGCAAAACTGTTGAAGGTGGTTTAGACATTTTATTGATATATTTCATGTTCTCGGAAGATGTTAACACTTTCCAAACAGCTTTGCATCTCCCCGGAATAGCCAGATCTGTGACAGTTTTGGATGCAGAGTGTCCTGTTTGACTTGCCTCCAGAAGATCGGTCTTTTGTCATAAAGTGTCAGCTTAGGTATAGGTTCATGCTTCTTTGGTGCTGATTTTGAGTTGGCTGCTTTCAAAAACAACACTAATGGTGCTTTTCGGTTTGTAGAGGAAGGCAGCAATTTTGCGAATCGACTTGCCGCATTCCTTTTTCTACATTAGACAGCTTATGTCTTGTTGCCATTTCGTGATCTTGTAGTTTTCTATCAAGCTCTACATATACATTCTCCCTCACAACATAATGGAATCTACCTTTGACTGCATTTGCTATTTCTGAGAGTTTTTGTTCACTTTGAAGTATCAGGAGATATCAGAAAGTAATGCCATTTATTTTTTTCAAAGAAACTTACAAAACGTGCAGGTAAACAATTAAGTGCAGCTGAAACTAATTTTCCACACAGGAACCTTGATGATTTAGGTATTTATCCCAATGTTGCACCAGTTTCTGAATACCCCGCTCATCGAACTTGTGAATATACCTAATGGTGCATGGCAGATTTGAGTTCCTTGTAAGTCCCAAACCTCTGACCACCCGGAAATCTCTTCATGGGACCAAAGAGGTGGTAGTCCGAGGGCGCTAAATACGGATTGTAGGCGGAGTGGTCCAGAATCTCTCAACCGAAATGGACGACATTGACCACATGCAGTCGTGCGTTCTCATGAAGGAATGGAACATTGTTTACTCTTTCTGGTCACTTATCCCGAATAACACGCCACAGTTAACGTTTCACAATAGGTAGTGGCGTTGATGCCTCTACCCACAAGGAGAGTAGGATGCTTTGTATATCCCAGGAATATACATAATCAGCATGAAGGAGAAACTGTAAGCATAATCTTCCGAGCTGAAGGTGAATCTTCCACACAATGCTTGCAGATTTAGGCTCAGGTGTGAAGCGCAAGATCCAGGACTCATCTCCTGTGACAGTGCCATTTGGAAACGCATTTTCCTCGTGGTTGTTCCACTGCAAATGTTGCAGACTGCACAACATTCTGTTGCTGGTCTGTTCCTTTAGAATCCGATGTGAACAGACTTTGTGGTATCCAAGCTTCTCGAGCACCATATCCCATGCAGATCCATAGGATATGAGAAACGTTTCACTCACTTCTTTCAAGGACGTGTGACCCTTTTATCCGATTGTGTGTTAATGTCCTTGATGATGGCTGCTGTTGCTGCTGACGCAGGCAGCCCAGTACTCTATTTAACCTAACCTTACACCATTTGTTCACATTGGAATAGTCTAGTCAGTCGGCACCGTAAACTTGTGAAGTTTCCCCATGAAGTTGAGCGGGTATCTTACTTTCTGCGAAAGGAAATCTTATAACAGCTCCCTGTTCTTTCATTTTAGACAATGTGATGGCGGTGGCCATTTTTTAAACGACTGCTAGCACATAGTGTGCGTGCGCAGAAATGATTCTTGTTATGCAATGTCTGTATATGTACTCAACCTTCATTTTTGCTATGTTAAATTTTACACAGCGACTATATTTCCTCCGTTAAAAAATAAATGGCGTTACTTTCTAATATCCCCTTGCACCTGTCCACTAATATAGGAAGTAGTTTTATGGATCGTTTCAAAT
The DNA here is from genome assembly GCA_023313115.1 of Rhysida immarginata. Classification (NCBI taxonomy): domain Eukaryota; kingdom Metazoa; phylum Arthropoda; class Chilopoda; order Scolopendromorpha; family Scolopendridae; genus Rhysida; species Rhysida immarginata. Next base: position 152,910 of record JAHWFO010100092.1, read on the forward strand.
TACTAACAAGCTGACTTATGAATAAACTTCATTAATGCAAAAAAAATATACGAGGCCTTTCGGTTTTTTTTATCAATGACCTTCATCAGATAGAGAATTTTTTGAAAGTTTTTCACTGATGAAGGTCATTGATAAAAAAGACCGAAAGGCCTCGTATATTTTTTTTGTGTTATTTTTGTGATGTTTCTCTTATTATTCATTAATGCAATTTTTAAGTCATTATACAGGGTTCCCCAATGGTAGATATTCAAAATGAAAAACTGAGTAGAGGACCTTAATACATATGAGAATCACCTCCATGTACGAGGGGAGTTCAATAAGTAATGCATCACATATTTTCTGAAAAAGGGGGTTGTTTTATTCAGCATTCAAATACACCATGTTATTCCCCAATCTTTTAGCTACACAACACTATTTTTCAACGTAATCTTCATTCAATGCTACGGCTTTACGCCATCTTGAAGTGAGGGCCTGTATACCTGCACGGTACCATTTCACTGGTTGTCGGAGCCAGCGTCGTGCTGCATCAATAACTGCTTCATCATCCGCATAGTGCGTCCCATGGATTGCGCTCTTCATTGGGCCAAACAGATGAAAATCCGTCGATCTGCTCGAATGAGAGTGTTCGCATGTTCCGACATTGCAGGAGTCAGAGCTGTGCACGGCCGGCCAGCTCGGGGGAGATCAGACAATTTTGCTTGACTTTGCGGCGATGATGACACAGGCTTTGCCCAACAACTCACCGTGTTTTTGTCCACTGCCAGATCACCGTAGACATTCTGCAAGCGCCTATGAATATCTGAGATGCCCTGGTTTTCTGCCAGAAGAAATTCAATCATTGCCCGTTGTTCGGAACGCACCTCTATTGTAGACGCCACTTTAACAGCTCACTATAGCGCTGTCACATATTGGATGTCAATGAAACTTTACGAGACGAAGCGGAAATGTTTGAAAATGTTCCATAAGAAATGTCCAGCTTTTTCAACTAAAATTGGCTGAGGAAAAAAATGTGTTGCATTACTTATTGAACTCCCCTCATATGTTATCCGAAATGGAGATATTAACGATTTTGTGATTTTGTCAGTGACCCCTACCTTATTCCGTTAAAATGTATTTTTGGGAATGTATGAGGTGAGATTGGAAAGTTTTAAGATTGGGCTTGTTGGTAGTACTTACAGGCTATTGCTTGTTGCTTGATGGTAGTACTTACAGGCTATTGGATATACCTCTTATTATCTATTTTATCCTTTAGCATGGTGGTATTTTCGATATTCACATGTTTAACAGTTTTTTGAGACAATCGTTGTATCTATTTACTCGTGCGAAATTAAAATTTAAAAAATTCCTAGCTGGACCAAAGGATTTGATCCCATTTGAAGAAAAATCGGGAATAGATAAGTTACCTTGTAGCTCGTGTGATAGTGTTTACTACGGACAGTTGCAAAAAAGGGCATTAAGAAAAGAATAAAGGAACACTTGGCTTGCATAAAAACACAAAATTCGGCGTCTCCAGCTTCATGGACCATGTTGTAGACTAAGGGCATAATTATAACGCTAATGCGGTAAAAATTCTCCATTGCACAAAAAAACCCAGGTTATTGAATTTCTTGTAGACCATTGAAATCGCCAATCGGGAACAATCGAAGTTGCTTAACAGTGACTCGGGTCCTATGCTGATTGGATGAGCGTGGCAAAGCATCTCCTGACATAATATTATATGGCTCCTCATAACTTATTGATTCTTTTAATGTATAATTCTACTTAGTGGCCCCACTTCAGTATGATTACTTCTTATTGGTTCGTGATAGTTATGTAAATTTGTCCGATTGGGTACATTGTAAAAATTTTTTACTATAAATTTCTTGTCTGTATCCCGACCCTTTATCATCAGATCTTCTGTTCGATCATATCTCTTGTATCACTCTGATGAAGGCGGCATTGCCCCCGAAATGTACATACGTGAATTAAGTCTTTTGTGGAATAGTGTCTTCTCTTTGGTTGTTTGGTTTATAGCTGTCAGTGTTGCTGACTTGATTTATTTTGTTTAGATTCATCATCAAATATTTCTGAAACCACGACAATTCAGAACTTCCTACTTTAACCTTGATTTTTGAAATATTTTATGCATGCAATTAGTTTATTTTCTGAAACTTAATACTATGTTGCCCAAAGAACAACATTCTTCAAAGCTACATACATTCCCCAAAACACACATTTTAACCGAATAAGGCAAGGGTTGCTGACAAAATTACAAAATAGTTAATATCTCCATAATGATAACATACAGTGGGGGTGATTCTCATAGGTACTGAGGCCCTCTACTCAGTTTTTCATTTTGGACATGTACCGCTGGGACACCTTGTATTTGTGATGGCATAAAAAAATTCACTGAAATAAAATGACCTGTTTTGTTTTTTCTTATAGGATCTTACACACCAGCTAAACAGTGCCATGACAGAGTTGCAGTCTTCCAAGAATACATGGTTACACAAAACCCTTTCCTCTATTAGGGAGGTAACAAAGAAGGATGGTGGAGTTGCGAAGGACTCAAAGGAGAATGTCTAATGGATCTCATTGATGTCAAAGATATTTATAAAAACCCTTTTGAACTTAATAAAAAAGTTAACTCTGGGAAGAAAGAAGCTAAGAAGAAAGAGGAGGAAGGGAAGCCAGAAAGGCAAACCAGGATTAAAACTTAAAAAAAAAAGAAAGGGGAGTCATGTGATTAATCCTCCTATCTCCTCTCCCATTTACCCCCATGGAAAAAAAAAAAAAAAAAAAGCAAAGTTTTGAACCTACTGTTTTTCTGTGCAGAGCTGTAGCGGTTGCTTATTCTTTATTTGAGGTATCATTCTTTATACATGCATACACATTTAAGCGTATTTTGATTTGAAATGATAGTTTCCATGAATTACGTTTACAAGAATGTCGGCATAATTTTAAATGCTTGCAAAACTCAAGCTATTCTTTCTGTGGCCTGAAGAGAAAACTCATAAGATTTTTTTATTTAAATGAATTATTTATTTTTTATTACTTTTAAGGATTGTGATGTTGGAAAAGCATTCTGCCCTTATGTGTTCTGTAATATGCACAAAAGTTGAATTTCTGTTTTCATGTATTTTTTTTTTTTTTTTAAATTTAAAATTAGTTTAAAAGAGAAGAAGATGATGATTTAAGAAGAGCAATTGTTTCTCTTGGAAAAGTATCTTAAGAATCTGTAATTGAATATCCAAATAAACATCCTAAGATATTCTAATAATGTAAAGTACTGTCTAGGAGAAGGATGTTGTCCTTTGACAGTGATTCCTTTTATTATTTTATTTTTCAAATGCTGTATTTTTATATCATTGAGAAAAACTTATTAGATTTCACATTCCAGGTGTTTGTTTTCCTTACGATCTCTCCTTCCCTCTACATTCCATTTTCTATAAACAGTTTGTTCTTGAATAACTAGCAAAGCTTTTTTCCTGTAATGTCGTTGTCCCGTGCATAATTAAATAAATTATGCTATGTTAATTTTTCAGTGAGTGAGAAAATAACTTTTATTCTACTTCATTATTATTATTATTGTGAACACTAGAGGGGAAGGGGAGAAAGCGTTTCATTTTTTTTTTTTGTTTGTTTTTCATTTACGTTACGTGTTTGGAAGTAAAATTCTTAATTGATTATCATATCATATATTGTTTTCAATAATTTTTACACCAATCTTGTTATTGAAACCAAACGAAAGTCTGGATATTTCATTGGTCACACAATATGAAATTTAGGGGGTCACAAACTACTTTTCTTCTTTTCTATTCTTTTTTTTCTTTTTTTCTTTTTGTAAAATATTTTGTATATATATATACACATAAAAGATTTCAGTGATCATTTGAAGTTCAGGTGTACTTAATTTACCATGTACCTAACATGGGATATAAATAATGATATTCAGAGTAAAGAACCAATAAAAGAAAATCCTGATGGTTAATTAATGTGTTGTCATAATTAGCGATACGTTTAATATTTTATGAATAGTGGAAAAGCGTCTATTTTTACTTTTTTAAAACCTTTTATCGTACCTTTCGAGTAGATTTTGAAATCTACGAAGAACTATTTTAAGAGCATGATTAAGTAAAAATATATTTTCACTTATTCTGTTATATGGCGTTATCAGTTGTAAGCCTTTTACATTCATTAATGATTTTGTTAACAAGCACGCATTTTAAGAACATTAAATCAAAAATACCATCAAGGCTGAAAAGTTTTATTTTAAGTAGAAATTTCTTCAATTTTTTATTTATTTATTTATTTATTTATTTATTTATTTATTTTTACACTTGAAGAGCAATTGAATTAGAGACAGCTGGCATTAGGCAAATTGGCGATCCTGGGAATGGAAATGGAATGACATGAGCAGCGAACTGACAATCTAAGGAGTGATGCAACAAGAGTCAGTAATGCTATGTTCGCACTACGCCTTGATCACAGTTAAGTAACCAATGTTGCTAAACTGTGGTTAGCTAATCCAGCACTTTCCGTTCTCACTGCATTCAAGGGAAGTGACAGTTACCAAGTGAAATGGTATTTTCTATGATGGTCAGCAGATGGCAGTCAGGGCAGCAACTGATTTTCTCGGGTGTCAAATTATGTTGTTAGCGAAATTATGATGAATGGAGCAGAACCTAAGATATGTGCTCATACAAGTGGTAGTTATCTGTAGCCTTTCTCAAGTCAGGAAATGTTTCTCCACAAATGTACATAAGAGCTTTGGTTTCCTCATGAGATCACTCGCTGTTGTGCTTTCGCTTTACCGCCATGTATTATTTCCTGTTCGTTGGTGCTAAACGGGATATGACGTCACTAACCGGGTTTCTGAAACTGTCAGTTAACCGACTCTTAACCGAGCTGTAAACGCAGTTAGGTAACCAATACAGGCCGCACAGTTTTGCTTGATCGGGATCAGGAGTTAACGATGATTAAGGCGTAGTGTGAATATAGCTTATAGGAGTGATGCGATAGGAGTCTGTAATAGTTAGATGCGGTATGGGTAATGCCACAGATTACGTTTATTCAGATGTTCCACTCCTTCTGATAGCAATGGTAACTTTCCTATTACCAGATAGCCAATCAGAAAACATGCCACACGACTAAGATGGCAGCACAGTCAACAGACGTCATAGGATTCACGTGACGTGGTTATTATTTCAAAGTGCAGATCACAAATTACGTCATCACTTACACACCTAATACAAAATTAAGCCTTTAATAAATTGCATTAAATTTAAATAAGTCAAAACCCGTTAATACGAACTCGGTTAATACGAAAAATTTTGCTGGCCCATCCCCGTGAATGATATTTACATGTAAATTCATCCTCTTAATACGAACGATTTTTAATTAAAGTCCGGTTAATACGAAGGAAAATTTCAGAGAAAACAGTGATCAGAATAAAAATTCTAATAAGTTTTCGAAGTATGCAATGTTCTAAAATAAAAATTAAATGTTTTCTGTTATCTATTACCATCGACTTCTAAAGAATCACATGTTCTTTGGAGCGTGACTAACGCGAATCTGATTGGTTCTGTATGAGAGCGCACTTGTTTCAAAAGAAATTGAATCACGTGGCAATTTTAAACAGGAATCAATCTGTCTTCTTCGATACAGACTACACTACGTACTGCTGCACAGCTGCTACACCATGTCCGACGTAAGGAAAAGAAGCGAACGAATCTTTCGCTAGAAGTGAAATTAAAAATTCTAGATGCCGTTGAAAAACCAAATGCAAAAAAGGGCAGATTGCTAAGGAATTTGAAATTCTATCGTCAACTTTGTTACATTAATAAAAAAACGCTGAAAAACCAAGACAGCAAGCAGAGACAAGTGGGACACTTAAAAGGAAACGGATGCGAACAGCAACACATGAGGAAATGGAAGAGGCATTGCTGAAATTGTTTCAACAAGTAAGTTTACTTTTTTCTATATTGTACACGTGCATTGTGTACTGTATTATGTACAGATGACGAGATCGTGCAACAGATAGAAACCAAGATGGCAGAGTCAAAAGTGATGATGATCCCAGACAAATTCAGCACTCTGCTCCATCAACACAGCGTTTGATTACTGTGAGGGACGATCTCGAATCATTTATTTTGTATGGGGAAAATGTTCCTCCAGATTTATTTACATTATACTCAAAAGTAAATAATGTTTTAAGCAGAAATTTTGTATTGTCATGTAGACAGACCAAAATAACAGTTTTTTACTGAAGGAACGGAATAAAAATGTACGCATTTTATAACAATAATTTTTCTATGCTTATTTCGAAAGTTATCGGAGTTGCTGGATAATACGAATTCCGGATAATACGAAAACATTTATGGTCCCGACGATTTCGTATTAACGGGTTTCGACTGTATTACTTTGTTTTGAGTTAACTTTTCTCTCTTTACTCCAAAATCGTTCTTTGTTTGTTTTTCCACAAATGATGCATTTTTTATAAACACTTTCAGCGGGATTACTTTTCCTGTTCATTTTAAATGAAACGAAAGAATCCATCACACTGAAAACGTCTTCCTTACTTTACAAATGGCTTTGACTTGAAATTGAAACTTGTAGAATCACAAACTCTGTAACATCACGTGACTGTATTTTAAGATGTAATTAATAATAAATCTTAAATTAATTTACGATTTTAGAAAGAAAACATTTATACATTACGAATATGCAATTTTCTTAATATCAAATCAAGAGTTAAACGCAATGTTAGCGTCGTTCAAATTTCCTCTTTGGAGCCGAGTGGAACATCTGAATAAACGTATCTGTGGGTATGCTATGTTTGCACAACATCTTAATCACAGTTAACTCAGTTAACTCTTGATCACAATCAAGCAGAAATGTGCCAGCTCTGTTAAGAGTCGTTCAACTAACTTTGCTTCAAAACCACTGTTATGCTATGTTCGCACTATTCCTTGATCATGGCTAAGTAACCTCTGTTACTAAACCGTGATTAGCTAATCAAGCACTTTCAATTCGCACTGCATTCAAGGGAATGATTGTTACCATGGATGAAGAAAAGATGGATGGGACACTCCTATGCGTCGAGCGTGAGTTTTTTTTTCAGTGGCGCTCTCTGGCGATTTGCGTAGTACTAAACCAAAGCTGTCTGGGAAATAAAGAAAAATAGTTTCAGTTTCTGCTTTGCGTAGTACTTAACCGAAACTTCACCACCATCGTTTCGATTTGCGTAGTACGAGAATTTTTTTTAAAAAAGAAATTCATATACACCTATACCTCGTTATACGTACTGATTGGTTCCAAAAACTTGGTACGTAAATCGAATATCCGTATAACGAATACGTACTTTTCAGGGTCAGTAGAAAAGTCGAGGCAATGGAAAAACGTGAGACGTTTTATTATGTAGCTCTCATCAGAGGTCACTACTGTACTTTTTTAAAAATAAATTTCCGTGATAACGCTTTGACAATGCACATCAATGATTTTCGTGATAACGCTTTGTCAATGCACATCAATGATTTTGATACAAAATATAAACAAAGTAAATTGAATCTGTTTCAGTGTTTTTTTATGAAATAATACAGCAAAGTTAGTATTTATTTTTTTATAGTCTTTAGTTTATTATTTTTATTTCTTCATAAACATAGTAATACACATGAAACAAAAATGGAAAATATATAGCCTAAATTAATTTATTAGAGTGGAAATAATGACGACGTACTTGACGAGGTCATAGTGCTGGCGCTGATGATCAGTGTATTTCCACTCTACTCTTTATTTAATCTCGTGTGACGAAATATTGGGTACGTAAAACGAATTCGTGCCATAATTTGAAAAGTACGTATAACGAGGTATGGGTGTATTAAGTGGCTGTTTAAGATAAAAGTGTGCTTAGAAAGTTTTTTTATATTTTTTATTTTATTGTTGTTAGCCTATTTTTAATTTTATTAACCTAAAATAAGCAGACGATTATATTTAGTACTACGCAAAGCTCCAGATGTCGCCCCAAAATCAAACTCACTGAGGAAGGCAATGGAGTGACCCATCCATCTTTTCTTCATCCATGTTGTTACCAAGCGCAATTGTGTTTTCTATGATTATTTTTTTCCTCGCAATTGCGTTAATAGATGGCGGTAAGCAACCGGCTTCTGTAAAGCACTAGATAATACAAGTAGCGCAAACTGACCGGAAGTCGCCATTTTGGACCTACACCCAGCAGAGGTCTAATACAAAACAAGGCTAGAAATGCCCTTCGTTCGCAATTTTTACTCTTTAAACATTAACCTAACTTAATTGTTAATGAAAGAGTTGAATTTAAAATACACTTTTTATTTAGCTTGATCTGCAAAAATCATATTTTTATATAATACTATTTGAAAAATAGCTGAGAAATTCTCTTATTAGTGTTGATATATACTTATACCTAGGACGATAATAAATTCATAAATGTGCTATATTAATTTTTTAATCCGTTTAATTATTCTTATAAATAATAATTTATCAAATAAACGTCCATTTTTCAATACAATTTTTTTTATTAATTAATTAATTAATTTTCATCCTTTCGGACATCGTCACTAATTATTTACAACTGAAACTTTTTGATTTTTAAAGTTTTTAACGTTTTTAAAGTTTTTTAAAGTGAATAATTTTTATAAATTTAATTTCATGCCTTTTTAAATAAAACTAAAAATAAGTCATTTTATCACTAATGAAATGTTTCGTTACTGTTTGAAAGAGTTCATTTAGAGATGAAATATTTTTAAATGAACACGGGTTAATTTCTGTGAATTAATAATGGTTAGCATTGGCATATTCGAAAATTATTTTTTGTCAATAATTTAAAAATCTGTAAATAAGTACTTAAAACAACTTGATTTTCAATCATTTTATTATAAACTGTTTTTTTTTCCTCCTAAAACACGAGCAACAAATACAATAAATCTATATTATGGGTCTAGCTTTACTAATAAATATAAAGGAGGGTAATATATTTCTAGTTTAGCAATATGAGAAAACTTAAATTATTTTAGCTGATGCGTTTCGTAAAACCTACATCTTCAGAGAAATTGTTAGAAATAACATTTTTCGACAAAGAATCAGATTCAAAATACAAAATATAACGAAAGTCAATCTGATTTAACCGTTTAAATTCCAAGAATTTGGATTGGATAAAGGTCTATAAATATTAATGAGCAAATAAAATAAATCTTTATGATGAAATGAAATAAAATGAATACAAAATAAATCAGAGTGAATAATATTAAATGAATAATATAAAATAAACAAATTAAATAAATAATAAATTAAATAAATATAATAAATAAAATAAAATAAAAGTAAAAACCAAAATAAAATAAATTAGATAAAATTAAATATAACAAACTTGAAATAATATAAAAATAAATAAAAAATAACAAAAGAATAGGAAACTACTCAACCCACAATATAAACTAATGTGGATAAATAAAATACATAAAATTATATAGACAAGTTATAAACAGTCAAACGTAATAAAATAAATAAATTAATAAATAAAATTAAAGATAGTATACTAAGAGCAATGCTAATCAGTGAAATCTCTAGGTCCAAGATGTCGGCAGCCAACCCACGTGATTAGAACTAACCAATCAGCAGTTAGTATTGTCGGTAAATGCCTTGTAAAAGGTTTGCGCTACTTGTATTATCTAGTGCTTTAGGCTTCTGAGGCGTCAAATCTTGCCGTTAGCGAAATTACGATGGATGGAGGAGAATGTGCTCGTACACTTATTGGTTACGTTTAGCCTTTCTCAAGTCTGAAAATTATTCTCCCCAAACGTATATAAGAGCTCTTTGGTTTCCTCATCAGACCTTTCGCTGTTGTTCTTTCACTAGACCGCCATGTTTTATTTTCCTGTTCATTGGTGCTTACTGGGATATGACATAACTAACGGGGTTTCTGAGACACAGTTAGTTAACAGACTCTTTACTGAGCTGTAAACGCAGTTAGGTAAGCAAAGTAGGCCACACAGTCCTGCTTGATTGTGATCAAGAGTTAACTAGGATTACTTAAACGTGGTTAGCTAATCAAGCACTTTCCATTCGCACTGCATTCAAGAGAAATGATTGTTACCAAGCGAAATGGTGTTTTCTATGATTTTTTTCTATTGCAATTGCGCCAATAGATGGCGATAAGAGTAGCAACTGGCTTCCCTGGGTGTGAAATCTTGCCGTTAACGAAATTATGGATGGATGGAGCAAAATGTGCTATTCTCGTTTATCCATTTTCAAGCTTGAAAATTATTCTCCCAAAAAAACATAACGGCATTGGTTTCCTCATTAGACCACTCGCTTCTGTGCTTTTGCTTGACCACCATGTTTTATTTTCCTGATTGTTGGTGATTACTGGGATATGACGTCACTATCCGAGTTTCTGAAACGCGGTTAGTTAACCAACTCTTAACCAAGCTGTAAACGCGGTTAGATAACTGAAGGAGGCCACACAGTTCTGCTTGATTCTGATGAAGAGTTAACCGTGATTAAGGCATAGTGCGAACTGTGATGAAGGTGTAGTGAGAACATAGCATAAGACGAAAGATCTAAGCGCATTTGATCGTGGGCTGATTGTCAGGGCCTGACGAATGGGTCACTTCATCTCAGAAGTCATGCAGGCTGGGATTTTCACGAGCCAATGTGTCACGGATGTGTCAATGCATGCGAAACCATCCCTGCAAGGGCCAACGGTCATGTGGATGAGCGGGGTCATCGTTGGCTAGTTCGCATTGTAACGGCAGATAGACGGGCCACAGTGCAACAGATCGCTCGCCAATTTAACAGTGGTGCACAAAAACCTGTAAGCAGTCGCACCATCCTTCTATGGGGTAAAGAAGCCATCGTTCCATGCACGTACATCTGCTGACTGTATATCACAGGGTGCAACGAGTAGCATGGGCACGGGAACATCACCACTGGATTCCAGACCTGTGGAAAATGGTTGGCTGGATTGATGAGTCGAGGTTCATGTTTGGTAACTCCCGATGGCAGGGTACAAATATGGCGCAAGCCCCACGAAGCGATTAACTCTTCAAGCTGGTGGAGGTGATATTCTTGTCTGGGGACTGTTTACGTGGACTGAAATGGGATCGTGTGGCATCGTCCATTCCAGGTGAATGTTAATGGGATATGCTTGACGATCATTTTTCTCCCATTTGCACGTCTTCAATATCCCGATGCAAATTTCTTCCTGCAACAAGACAATTCACAATGCCATCGCTCCGGATGGTTGGATGAACACTCCACAGACATGACCTCATTTTCGTGGCCAATCAGGTTACCTGAACTGAGTCCCACCGAGTACATCTGGAATGCTGTCGAGAAAGATGTTCGAGCCTCAGTCCCTCCATCAAATCTTCGTAAACTGTGGGTGTTTGTTTAGGGATCGTGGGTTCGTATGGCTTCCCAACGCTTCTAGTGTCTTGTCGAGTCCATGCTGAGACGAAATGCCGCCATAGTGGGGTCTACGACAGGTATCTCTATTCCAGTTGCTGCTCAGTGTATATGAAAGTACAGTGTGAATCTGATCTTGAGTATTTTGAGTTGTGAATGCATGAAGCGTGTGAAAGAATGGACGTGAATGCAGCCCCACAGAGGACTCCTAAACTTCGCATCGGTGACTGCGTTCGAATCTCACATGTGAAGAACACTTATGAGAAATTGGACAGGTAGTTTTCCAGGTTTCTAAGATCATGCCACCATGATGGTTCCAAAAGCCTGTGGTGTATAAAATAAAAAGTAACAAAGTTGCAGGAATCTTCTATGAAGAATTACAATGAAAACGCTGGAAGTACTGTATATATCATTGAGAAAATTCGGAGATAGCATCGAGGTGAGGATTGCGTGAAGCATTTGTGAAATGGCGTAATAAACACTGAAACATGAACAATCGGGTGGCAGCAATGGAGCTTTTTAATGTTTGACTAGGATTGCTATCAGTCAATTGTTAATGAGATGCCGACATGTACGAGGACTTTGATTTATACATCATGATTCATTCCAACATCCCAACTGGATAATAAAAACGTGAACACATCCGCTCATTTTATTATTACTCAATTACAGTGTTCAATACAATTCTAAGGAGAAGGGGAAGTTGGGTTATTGGAGGCTCATTTTGCAGTCTTGTTCGAAGTGGGGTTGATAGAGGAAGGGAGTTACTTTCTTCAACACGGGAAAAATGCGTGAAATTATAACATTCCAGGATTTCACCCATATTGCCAAAATGGTTGTGCAAGAATGCTTGGATGATGTGCCATCTTTCTACGAGTCTAGTATCAGCAAGGACGTTTTAAGTTTACTTCCTAAACGAAGGTTTGTTTCACCACAAGTGAATTCAACGAACAGTATCAAATTCTCAAGGGTAAAATCTTTGAAGGACGAAGTTGTCGTGATATCCAAAGAGTAAACGAGTCATTCAATATAAACGTCCCAGATTACAAAACGTTTCTGATGTCATCAAATTTTTTAATGTTTTTCTCGGTCGATACAGAATGGAAACGGAGATGGACAACAATCACATTGACCATTTTAGATCTACCCTTTTTTCCACATCTGAAATCCCTTAGTGTTTTTAATTACAAGCTGGAAGACATCATTGATGCATTGGTGTAATGGGTAATGAATTTTAAAGGGGTGGTTGTCAAAGAACCAAGCACTGCGACCTCAGGTCTATTGTACTATCCCCAATGACTATGAAAGAACGATTATGAACGGGACAAACACAAACATCCATGCCCTTGGTGGGATTCGAACCCGCGACTCGCTGGTGTCGAGAGCGGAAAGATCTATGCCTTAACACTCTCGGCTATCGAGCCGGCATGCATTGGTGTAACTGGTACCATTAGTAACTGATACGCCAAGTGAAATATAGGATTAAGCGAACAAATAACGGAGCTTTGAATTATAATAAATAATAAAATCTTGTAAACATTCCAAGGAGGAGCTTTAGCAGCGGTAATGCTTAAAAGATGAACAGAAAGTAACAATGTATTATTCCTTCTTGACAAATCGATTGTTATATGAAATGCCATTGTCTTGGTATTCTTTATAGTGACTGTTTTAGCACGTGTATTCGACTTGAAAGGGTCCACGAAAAATTCTGAAAAGTTGATAGGCCGAGCTAAGACTTTGATGGTCATATTTCTGAAAACAGAATTTGAAAAAGTTAATCCGTTTTCAGGTTATCATGCAAACGGCGGACGGATGGACGGCCAGACGGCCGGATAAACGTACAGACCAAGGGCGTATTCTTATAAGTAGCTTTTATGCTATAGCTCCTAATAAAAAAGCTAAAAGCGAAAAAAATGAAAGAAAAGGGATCATTCTTGATTGGGCGCATCAAGGTCTCTTCTGTGATACTGGCTTACAACGTTGTTTACAGCGTCCAGGATAGGATTCCTCTCGAAGTTGGTTTGGCCATTCAAAATCTT
>JAHWFO010100092.1:166469-208781 GCA_023313115.1 Rhysida immarginata
GATCATTTTTTCACCCCGTCTTCTCATATTTGGTCTTTGCGGCGTCTACCCTCCCCCCTTCCTCGCTAGCCAGTATTTTTACCAGTAGAATGAATCACTTATGTAAATCAGTATCTTTTGAAAATCATCAGGCAACTGAATATAAAGCTCGTTATATTCAAGGGTCAATATAAGCTGATATACTATTTAAAAAAAAAACACCTGTTAAAATATGAAATGTTAATTGTACATTTAAAAAATATTTGTCACATATAATCCTTAAAAATAAAATAAACAGTAGTGTTTCCTTGAGTCAAATTTCTGCAGCAGACTTAAATTATCACACCTTTTAGGATTTTGTTATTACCACAAACAAAACAAAACTTATTATAATTTGAAATAAAAAGAATGTTAAGTCTCCTAAAAGGCTTTAATTTGATTTTCTGTCCATGAAAATATTTTGCGGCACACCCGAGGTTTGAAAATCGCTGGTTTAGTCATGGGGTCCTGTACTACGCCCATAGGAAGCCATGCTTTAGTTAAGGTCTGCGACGCCCGTTGTGCTAAAGAAAAAATGGCGGACGGACTTTCAATTGGTTTCAAATATGGCGGCTATACAGCCACTCTATGTATTCTATCTCGTTGCCTAACATTAATTAACCATTTTTAACTATAGGCCTAATATTAATTAGCCATTTTTAACAATAAGCCTAACATTAATTAGCCATTTTTAAATATAGGCCTAACATTAATTAGCCACATTTAACACTAGGCCTAACGAGTGTAGGACATTTGCCACACCTTCTTGTTCAGAATGTAATTAATAACTATAAAAGAAATACAACTAACTATTCATATACAGGAAATAAATTTTTTTTATTAAGTAAAAGGTAAATAATAATACTAGAGTGTGTAAAAATTAAATAATAACATAAATACTTATGTGAATAATAACTATAAAAGAAATACGACAAACTGATCACATACTGGAAATTATGGTGCCCGGCACGAAAGAAAAAGGAAATTGGCGCTTGCGTAAATGTAAAAAACCTCGTTCAAAGTCAGAAACGAACAAGAAACGGGGTATTACTTATTCCTGGCATCAGTAATAAGTAATGCCCCGTTTCCTTTCCCTTTTTGAGTAGTTGAACGAGTTCTGTTTCATTTACGCAAGTGCCAGTTTCCTTTTTCTTTCGTACCGGGCACTATAAATATTTATTAAGTAAAAGGTAAACAATAACATAAATATGATGGTGTAGGACTTTCAATTCAATCGGAACCATATTTAATGTGTCATAATGCGTCAGGGTAAATGAAGCCGAAGATAAATATTAGATAATAAAGAATTACGATTGTGGACGGCGTGGTGATAAAGGTTTCATCCCGGGTCCCATTTCTGCTCAAACTGGCAGTTTCTACCAATTTCGCTGCTGCTCGCATGGAAACATCGAAAGCAGCGCACTGCGCATCTTTGTTTTATTTATTTTAATTTAAAATAAAGATTTTTATAGAGCTTCATTTATTTTGTAAAATTGTATGCCATATTTTACAATTTTATAATCGAATGTCATAATATTTCTTGGTGAAAATTTTTTATAAAGATCGGTCGATGTTGATTCCTATTAATTCAGCTTTTTTGGTGGATTTTCGGAATTATCATGGATAATCGCCGTCGAGCTTGATCTAGCGTCCCGAAATGGCAGATAATCCTCAAAAAAATTTATCCAGCAGGCATGACAAGATACATATTCGTCATAGTGTGTAAAGGCATGCTTTATTATTAAATATATTATTATTTCTATTATTTCATCGAATTAAACACAAAGAGCTGGATTTTAAAAAATAGGCCTACATGTTTACATTTCAAACCCGTCGTTCAACAAGTCATCTTTCATCGGTTAAAAATTAAAAAAATAATAATATTACATGTCATGTAAACTTGCCTGATTTACAGCAGCAGCTTACTTTTACGAAGGTGGGCGCCAACACAATCGTAATTCTTTATTATCTAATATTGTTGTTTACCTTTTACTTAATAAATATTTAATTTCCAGTATGTGATCAGTTTGTCGTATTTCTTTTATAGTTATTATTCACATAAGTATTTATGTTATTATTTAATTTTTACACACTCTAGTATTATTGTTTACCTTTTACTTAATAAAAAATTTTTATTTCCTGTATGTGAATAGTTAGTTGTATTTCTTTTATAGTTGTTAATTACATTCTGAACAAGAAAGTGTGGCAAATGTCACAAATGTCTGGTTCCCAGGCCTAACAGCACTGAATTTTAAAACGAAATCATCACGTGCATCGACAAAGCTTCATAATGGGCACGTGCTCCAAGCTGCCATCAACAATGCTTAAATGATAAACAAAAAATAACACTGTATACACTTATGACTCGTCAGTAGGAATCGATTGATATATTACATGCCTTAAGTTCATATTCTTAACATTGGTGCACGTGCTTGAAGGGGTCCACTAGAGCTCATCAAAAGTTCAAAGAAGCAGTTAAGTTCTTCCATTTTTACGTTTTCGTGCAAACGATAGCCGGCCTGACACATTAGGCCTGGGTCACACTAGCGTAAAACGCCAATTAAATACGCCGACGTAACGACGTCGCCAAACGCGGCACCATGTTATTTACCGGAAGTGACATCACTGGCGTCGTTACGTCGGCGTATTTACGCGGCGTTTTACGCCAGTGTGATCCTAGCCTAAAAGTAACGATTAAGCTTGTATTATTATACGAGGGCATATTGAATAGTAATGCCTCCATGGCTGTAACTTTTTTATTTTTTAACCGATTTTCAAAATTCTTTTTGTATCTGATACTTACATTTGTCCTCTATGTAATGTATTATTCACTTTTTGACATACAGTGTGTCCAATAAAGATAGACTCAACTAAACATTTACTTATATTAAATATGCAAATAAAGTGCGATTACTTTTACTTAACAATATGATTGTTTATTGTGTAATTAGTATATTTAACATGTAAAATATAACATGGTAAAATAAATGGTAAAAATATAAATTTAAATAGAAAAAAAACAGTGTTTTCACTGTCCAAAAAAGATAAACTTGCGTATACAAATTTGTTTGTTTTTTCAAATCTCCATTTTATATTGTGAAAGACAGCATTGCAAAAGGAACGTTTTAACAATCGCATACTCTATTGAATGAAATTTAACAATTAAACTTTCTTAAAATAGTAAAAAAACAGAATGGGAAGGGGAAAGCCTTTGACCGACTATGAAAAGGTCCAAATTGATGCCCTAAAGGATGAAGGGCTGTCAACAAGAGTAATTGCAGGCCGACTAAAGCGTTCCCAGACTGTGGTGCAACACTACATCACTTTAGGAACTGATTTCGGCACAAAAAAGTCGACTGGACGCCCTCAAAAACTCAGTGCAACTCAGAAAAGATCGATTTTAAAGAAAATAAAGACCAACAAAACGTCCTACAGGCAATTGGCGAGTGATCCAGTTGTTAAGGTATCGAAATCCACAATTGGAAATGTGGTAAGGGCCTGCCCCCACCTAAAGTACAAGAAAAGAAAAGCCACCCCTAACTTGACCCAGGTAAAGAAGAAGAAGAGGCTTGACTGGGCCAAGGAAAAGATGACCTTGAGCTCCGAGTGGCGAAGAATCATCTACAGTGATGAAAAGAAGTTTAACTTGGACGGTCCAGACGACTGGCAGTACTACTGGCACGACCTGAGGACCGAGTCAGAAATGTTCTCTAAACGCCAGTGTGTGTGTGTGGGGCTTTTTCTTGGAGTGGAAAGACACCAATAGCATTCATTAATGGTAAAATGAATGCTATTGGTTATCAAAACATGCTGTCTACATCACTTTTGCCATTTGCTGAGGGCATAACAGGGGCTCCTTGGTGGTTTCAGCAGGACAATGCACCCATTCACACTGCTAAAACCACTAATCAATGGTTTTCAGACAATGGGATAGATCTGTTAAGTTGGCCAGCATGTTCACCAGATCTAAATCCAATAGAAAATGTATGGGGCATGCTGGCAAGAAAGGTTTATGTCAATGGGAGGAGATACAACTCGATTCAAGAATTGAATCATGGGAAGAGATAAAAGAACCTTATCTCAAAACTTTAATCCAATCGATGCCTAATCGCATTTTTGAGCTAATTAAGAAGCGCGGAGGGCACATTAATTATTGAAAGTTAAATTGCTAGCAAAAACGACAAGCCGAGTCTAATTTTTTTGGACATTAAGAAATATATTTTTGTCATTTTTCTTTGTTTACAAGTTTGTTTTGTTAATTCTAATTTATTTTATTTAACTAATTTGTTTATTAGTAAATAACAATTTTAAGCAAAAGTATCCTTATTTGTTTAAATTAAACAATTAAACCTGTTTTTGTTACTGAGTCTATCTTTATTGGACACACTGTAGTCCCCATTCCTTCCACGCATTGCGCCAACGCGTGACTAGTTGGGTGAACCCGTCGGAGAGGAATTCCGGAGTTGTTGTCGACACCAGGATTGAATGGCAGCTTTAGACCCTCTTCTGGAGTACGATAACGTCCGCCCGCACATGAGCCATCACACACAAGAGGCGTTGCAGCGCCTACAGTTCAAAAATGGAAAACTTCAGTTCAAAGATGAAAGACTTTGCATCTTGCGACTTTCACCACTTCCCAAAGAAGAAAGAGCCCCTTAAGGGCCATGAATTGCGTTCTGGCGACGAGGTCAAACCTGCCGTTCGGTCCTGGTGTCGACAACAACCCCGGAATCCCTCTCTGACGGGTTCACCCGACTAGTCACGCGTTGGCGCAATGCGTGGAAAGGGATGGGGACTATGTCGAAAAGTGAATAGTGCATTACATAGAGGACAAATGTGAGTATAAGATACCAAAAGAATTTTGAAAATCGGTTAACAAATAAAAAAGTTACAGCCATGGAGGCATTACTTTTCAATATGCCCTCGTATATAGCTTTAGCTAAAGCTCGTAATAAGGGGTTATTGAAGTACTTTTTGGGGGTCATCGGACATACAGACGGACAGACAGACAGACAGACAGACAGACAGACAGACACACAAATAGAGCGAAACCGTTTTATGCTGAAAGGCATTTCAGCATATAACAAGTAAGTGCGGAGCAAGGAAACATGAACATTGGAGCTAGTGTTGTGCCGATACCGATACCAATACCAAAAAGTATCGATACTTGCCGGTATCGAGTACTCAAGTATCGGGCATAGAAATATGGCTCAAGTATCGATAGTATCGATACTTTTCATGTCGATACCCGATACTGAAAAAATCTATCAGTCACCTGTTGAAGAAGTTCGATTTTCAGCGTTAATTCAGAATCTGTTGAATATTTTAAGGCTTTTATTCCAGTGGCTGCCTACTGATTAGGGAAGTATCTTTCGAAGCGTTTGTTTTTATTTCTCCTAACGAGGTTGAGCTGTCGAGCTCACGCCTCGCTCTATGGGTGCACGGGAAATAAAAAAAAAAAAAGCTAATGACTCGGACATGTGATGATAGCCTCCTAGTAATAGTAGTGAGGTCTAATTGCAATGAGTGATGTTAGCCTCCACGTGCTCCAGTATAGGTTCGACGTCCTCTCAGAAATGCATTTTACCATATAAATAAATACTCATTTTTACTCGATACTATCGATACTTTCTCATTGAGTACTCGATATTGGTATCGAGTATTTTATTCAAGTACTCGATACCAGAAGTATCGATGCTTCTTTGGTATCGCACATCACTAATTGGAGCCCACAGGTTCGGGCATTCGTTCCGTGATATTTCCAACAAATTTCAGATACCCCGCTCGACAGTGAAAGCGAGAGGGGGTTATATAATATGCCAACCCAGACCCAGTAAACTGACGAAATTGACAGATCGCTACCGTCGATGCTTGAAACGTGGTGATGTCAAACCGGAAGGCTTCGTTAAAAACTTTGGCACAGGACTTTCGTTCGGCGTCGTCTAGTGCTGCAAGTGATCGTACCGTCCGCCGGGAGATCGTCGCACTTGGTTTTCATGGACGAGTAGCAGTCCACGAGCCAACTATCACAGCCCTCAATGCGATTCGTCAGTTACGGTAGAGCAAGGAATGCCGCCAGTGGACCTCAGACAATGGAAAACCATCCTATCCTGCTACCAGTTGCGGCGATCCGATGGACGTGTGAGGGTTTGGCGAATGCACGGCCAACGATATTAACAGGGCAGTGAAATTCGGAGGAGGTGGCATCATGGTATGGTCTTGGTCCTCTTAGTTCGCGGAAGCATAAATGCCGAAGCGTACCAAACAATTCTGCGCTACCGACATTGTGGGGACACTTTGGTAAGTATTTATAAGACCACATGAATCATCCAGACTTTGAAATTGGGAAAGAATTAAATTATTTACACTAGCATCATATATTTGTCCTGGCATTCGACCTTATTAGATTTTCAAGTGTCTCTTTGGAAACTGCATCCCATGCATCATCCATTATTACTCTTCGGAGCTCATTTGCATTTTCATATTGCTTATTTCCAGCATAAGCCTTCTTACTAAGGACACGCGATAGGTTCTCCATAGGATTAAGATCGGCGCTACGAGAGGGCCAATCCAAAACATTGATTCTTTTCTTTTGCAAACCATGTTTTCGTAGATTTTAATACATGGGATGGAGCATTGTCCTGTTGAAATACCCACTCAAGACCTCCAATATGAGTCAAAAAAATGGACCAAAAAATGTCAATCCATTGTAAAGCATATCTTAATGAGTCTAAGTTCATTCGGTTATTGACAGTAGTCAAAATCTGCTTTCCCATTAAATACAAATACAGCCCATACCATGATGGCTCACGGTGTATAAAAGGGATGCATTGGATCGCAAGTTGCAGTCAGCAGCAGAAGTGGACTGAATATGGGTAAATCCAAGGATTTGACCGACTTTGAACGAGGCACGATCGTTGGAGCTCGATGGGCGCAGATGAGCATTTCGCAAAACGCGAACCTCCTCGGGTTTTCCTGTGCAACAGTGTCAAGGGTATTCTGTGAATGGCAGTTATGCCAAAAAACAAGCTCCGACAAACACAACTCCGGACGAAACAGGGCCGTGGATGAACGAGGCCAACGGCGACTGGAACGAATCATCCACAGCAACAGGACGGGAACAACCCAACAAATTGCAGCGCAGTTCAATGAGGGAGCATCCCAACCCATTTCGGAGCACACGGTGCGGCGCACCTTGCACCGAGCTGGATTTAACAACAGGCGGCCAGTACGGGTACCATTGCTGTCACCGCAAAATAGGAAAGCACGCCTGCTATGGGCACACAGGCATCACCACTGGACACTGGATGAGTGGAAGAAGAAGACAACCATACAGGCGGGTGGAGGAGAAGTGCTTGTCTGGGGTGTCTTCTCTTGGGACACACTGGGTCCTCTGATATCTGTGAATGCGACAGACTACCTGAACATTGTTGCCGATCAGGTGCACCCGTTCATGATGGCTGTGTTCCCTGGTGGTGACGGACAGTTTCAGCAGGACATTACTCCCTATCAGGAACATGACGCGGACTTCCACCTGCTTCAGTGGCCAGCTCGGTCGCCCGATCTCAACCCGATCGAGCATTTATGGGATGAAGTGGAGAGAACCATCCGACGCCTTCCCAAACTACCGTCCAACCTGCACCAATGACTGGACGCTGTGATGTCAGCCTGGTGTTCCTCTGCAACGGTTTCAACGCCTTGTTGAATCCATGCCAGCACGTATTCAGACAGTTCTCGCCGCTAAAGGAGGCGCAACACGCTATTAGCTGGGTGTCTCTAATAAATTGGTCGTTCAGTGTGTGTAGGGTTCGGATTTTGCATATAATGCATATTTTTTCTTCCCGAGCTAGTAACTCATTTAAATGATGTTTTATGCACTATTAGCCCCCTCTGGAACTCATAGGCTAAGTTTTATTCTGCATATAAATACATATTTCAGGCTTTAGGGCATATTTTTGTATATTTTGGGTATTTTTGCTTATTTAAAGTTAATTTTACAACCTATTAAAGTATATTATTTAAAAAAACCTTAATATAAATGCTTTCACTGACGTAAAATTTCATTGGGCCACTTTAAGCCCAGATAAATGTACACTTCGCTTATAAAAGCCACTCCACATATAAGAGCCAAGTTTGGTAGAGGTCTTTCTCAGTATTAAAAAAACTTACTAGCGGGCAATAGACTAAAATTTTTTTCTGTTGAACATTGGAAAAACGTTGATCATTCAGGTCAATAAATTTTAATTTTTGTTATGGTTTAATTTGTTTTCCTTTCTGTCGTCCATTTTCATAAGTATGACAATGAAAGCAAACAATGACTTGTTTTCATCTCGCTGTGGGGAATCGCCACCAGAAGTTTGTGACAGGGGTTTAGATACATCTTGTATAAATGAATTAGACTTGGTTTACGTTTTTTTGCTTGCATGTGTGAACAATCAGCCCGTCGTGTTTGTATGTTGCGTCAACAATGGTTAATGAAATTAATAAATGCCACAGCCGACGAAAAAGTCAGGCCCCGGCAGTGAAAAGTCACCTGACCATCTTAGTCCAAGCAACAATGTAACCTTCATTGTTTCCATCTTGGATTTTAGTAATCAGCACGGTCTATAGATGTTCATGGCCATCGAGCTTCGGCCATTTTCCATTGTTTCGAGAAGCTAAAGAAAACAGATCGCGCCAGGTGCCGCATAGATCGAATCAGGGCCGACCGTGACCTGGGATAGAGGTTTTTCATTGAAACTGAAAATGAAAGTAAATTTTCTGTCTGTCGATAGGTCGGCGCTGCAGGCGTTTTTGGGCCGAATGTACATGCAGCGCCACTTTTCAATAGAGTTCCCGCCCTATTGGGAGCTAGAAACTTTAGCTTCATTTTAACAATGGAGCTCGATGACCATGAATATCTATAGCCCGTGGTAATCAGTATATTTTCGTGTCACGTGATTTTGTATGTTCCGCTAGATTTTTGATGGCCAGGATGAGCTGTAAGACCACGAACACAGGGGACGTCCGAAAACTGTTCGAACATAGGAAACGATCGAGAAGGCGAGAACTTTTGTTAAGCGATCGGCAAATGAACATGAAAATGATGGAAAAAGTCTTAAACATTAACTGAGAAACAATTCGCCTAATATTGACACAAGATTTGGGCAAAAGGGAACTGTGCTCGGTTTGTGTAACACCACCTAGACAGAAGGCCTGCGCACAGAAGCGTCATAAATTCATTGCAGCCGCAGATACACCCAGTGGCCAGATTATTATGACCACTTGACGTTTGTACAATGACAAAATTAGCGCTAAAGTTGTCACTGGGCCAGACCGTTATAAATAGGGAAGCAAGTTGTTTACCATGGCAGTAGAAGTGATTTGTTTCTGAAGATATGGGTAAACGACGCCATTTAATAGCCTTTGAAGGTGGGATGATTTTAGGTGCTTGCAGCCATGGAGCGAGTATTAGCAAAATAGCTGCATTCGTTAAATGCCCAAGAGCAGCAGTTGTCAAAGGCCGGACTGTCAGCCAGAAAACTGGGTCTGAACGTGCGAGTTGTAGCAGTCAGCGACTAGACTATGTTCGGGCAGAATGGAGAGTGGCAAGACTGGTAAAAGACAACAGAAGAGCAACAGTGCATCAAATTACTGCAGATCTTAATCAGGGATAATCTCAAACGAACCCTGAACGCACTGTTCGCCGTACGCCGAATCGTATGGAATATGGAAACCGAAAGCCTGTTCAAGCACATTTGCTGTCTGCAGTTAAAACAATACAAGGTGCGTCCGAAAAGTTCAGTGTATAGTCCCATATTTGAATAACCGCACTGGTTAGGAACTTGTGGTCACGCAGACATAGCGAGACATGACAACTGGTACCCTGTAGCGTCCAAATCACGTAAGCGGAAGTGCGTGCTACAGCTAATTTAACGCAGTCAGTATATGAGAAGGCGTGTCATTGAGAAATGGAGGAACGCGAGAACATTAAGTTTTGCTTCAAATTAGACAAAACGGCGATGAGACAAGAAATGCTAGTGAAAACGTACGATGTGGAAACAGCGAGTAAAAAGTGATTAAGAAGCTGTTGATCGCCTTTTTCGACAGTAAGGGCTTGATCCATCTTGAATTTGTACCCGCTGGTACAACCGTTAATGCGGAATCCTACGAGGGAGTTTTGAAACAGCTGCTACAATGCATCTAATTGTTCAGCTAAAGTTATACCAGAGTGGACAGTGGAATCTGCTTAACGACAATGCCCGTCCGCACAATGCGATCCACGCCAGGCACTTCCTCGCTTTGTGCCAGGTAACAGTTCTTGAACATCTCTTATTCTCCAGATCTGACACCTGCAGAATTCTTGTTTCCCCGCCTCAAAAGGAGTCCTGAAAGGTCTACACTTTGCCGACATTGGGGAGATCCAACAACTTGTCACAACAGTGTTTCGTGCGATACCAAAAGAAGCATTTGTTGATAGTTTCCAGCAGCTCTACAACTGATGTCAAAAGTGTGTTGTAGCTAACGGCGATTACTTTAAATGCCTTTAACTTTAAAAGGTATTTTGTTTATCTCTTGTTTCCTTATTTTATGAAACCATTCAGCAAACTTTTTGAACACACCTTGTAGAACGCTTCCAATTCGCACAGGAACAGTCGAGCATTGAAAAAAAGTCATGTAGTCTGATGAATCACGTTTTCAGTTGCAAATGGCTGTGAGAATTTGGCGGAAACTGCACGAAAGCATGGATTCTACATGATGAGTACAACCCTTCAAACTGGTGGGGGCAGAGTTATAGTTTGGGGCATGTTTTCCTGGCAAGATTTGTGCCCTTTACAGAGGTTGAGTCAAAAGCAGTGGCAAAAAACCATGCAAACTTTTAAATGGGCATCAGGCAGGAACCACTCATTGCTAATCTTCAAAGCAGAGTCCATCATGCTCGATGGTCTTCATCCAACGATCAGCTAGTTGGCGGGTGCCCTCGCGAAACCACTCCAGTTTCTGGGCGAAAAAGTCACGCACGGCATCTTCAACCTCACTGACATTGGCGAAAAGGAAGCGCGCCATGGACCGGAAAAGATGGTAGTCGGAAGGTGCCAGGTCAGGGCTGTATGCTGGATGTGGCAGAACCTCGATTTTTCCCAGCAGTTGACGACACACCTTCACCCGTTGTTGTGTTTGCACGGGCGTCAGCTCATGGGGCACAAGTCGGCAGCTCCTGTTGACCTTTCCCATGGCGTGCAGATGTCGAACCACACTCGACTGTGACATCCTGATGTCCGCTACTAGTCCACGGGTGGTGCTGCCTGGGTTGGCTTCCACTTGTTGTCGTAGGGTTGCATCATCCACTTCTTTGGGTCTTCCACTCCTTGGCACATCTTCCAGGCCCATGTATCCAGACGAAAAGTGGGAGAACCACAGTCGTGCTGTCTGTTCATTGGTCACATCCAGACCTTCCACCCTGCAAATTTCGGCGGCTGCTGCTCGCGCACTGGTCCCCTTTTTCCAATAGCGACGAAGGAGCCCGCATATCACCCATTTTTCTGCCATATTTTTACACCGGCTGATGCAGGTGGCACAATGTCTATGGCATTCAAATTCGTACTGACGTTTCTTCCCACTCTTTTCTCTTAATAAACTGCCATATACCCTTGTTCATCCTATCACGTCGATAGTGTATCCCAATGGATTCTTCCAACGAGACAATGCGCCATGCCACGGTACTTGTATCATGCAGGACTGGTTTCAAGAACGAGAGGGAGACTTTACCTTGCTTAAGTGGCCTCCACAATCACCAGATCTCAATTCAATTGAGGAGTTGTGCAATGAAGTTGAAAGAGCCATCAGGCAAGTGGCTCCACAACCATTAAGACTAAAGAAAATTTTTCAACAATACATTTGAAACTTAATTTATTGATTTGAATTTTCTTTATAATTTTTTTCTTAAAGAAATATAATAAATATTTAAAATAAACTATACACATGCACATAACGCACAAAGAAAAAAAAAACAAATCAAGTATTCTTTTTCGTTGCTATCTCCAACAAAAGCGCTGGATCAAAACTGTAATTATGCTGAAGTTGAAATGAAAATTTCTTAGGTGAAACCAGTTTCACTCTAATTTGGCAATTCTATTAAAGTTGACTAGATATTTCACATTTATCTGCTTCACTTTAGTTTCTTCTAGCATTAGTTTTGACTTTTCATGTACAAACTCAGTTATCACCATTATAATAAATTAAGCGCAGTTTTCATTTAAAATAAGAATACACTTTAAGAAAAAGTTTTCGTAAAAAAAAGTCTTCATCTTTACACGACTGTTGCTTTTTAGTGCTAAGAGAAATGCAGCCATTTTGAACAGAAGCGCACAATGTCTTCTCCTGAAGCCCATTTTTCACATGGCCATTCGACGAATGAGACAACACCTCAGGAACTCCTATCCTCTTAATTCCATTAGTAGGTGGGCACGTGTATTCCAACGAGCACTTTGCTAGAGTGTCTTTTGTGGCGTTTTTTGGAGGTAGAGGTGGCAAGCAGTCAACAGTTCCTTCCACTTTAGTATCTTCTTGGTTGGAACAAAACAGCAAGCCCGCACTCGTCACCTTCGTGACAGACTTTCCCGAGTTGGAGGAGGGTTGGCTCTGGCTCTGCTGGTTGCTGTGATTTCCAATGTTCTGATTGGAGAGCGATCTCCGCAGTTCTCGTGATCCCTTCTTATTTTTCTGCTTCTTTCTTTTGGATTCGGTCTGAAAAGGAGACAATTTTAATTTTTAGAAAGCTCAAATTTAAATACTGGTTTATTGCTTATAATCAATCTATCAACACATATTTAATCAGTCAACATTAACATACAAGGGTTGTTCCGAAAGTAAGTTTCGTCAATTTTTTTTTTCCACAAGGAAACTTTATTGCCATAAAAACAAAAATACACCAAGGGATCATGAACTATGCACCTTGCACTATTTTTCGACATAGTCACCACCGACATTGAGACATTTGTCATAGCGTGCAATCAGTTTGAAGAAAGAGTAGAAATTTTCACTTATTTTTACTGCCTACTTTAACCATTATATTGTACGAGAAAGGGCAAAATCGTCCACAAAAGTAATCGATTACAGTGTCCTGGACATGCTGTAATTTCAGCTACGCTTTGCACTGGTTTTCTCCATTGAGTCAGCGATCCTGGATTTGTATAGATACCAATAGGCCTATCAACAATTAGCAGTTATTAACATTAGGCCTAACAGCAATTAGCTACCGAGATTATCATCAATAGGCCCAAAAGCAATGAGTGGCAACATTCCTTTTCAACAGATGTAGAGAACCCGTTTTGTACCACCGCATAATTATACACGATACTTATTCTTGTCTAGTTGCTATAAATTGATTGATTTTTTACATATCAAATTTTGGCATTGAAAATTTCCAACAATACTTCATGGTATCATTAGATCACGTACCCGTTTCGACTATCTTGAACTTCTTAATATTCGTTATATATAAGGGCCGTACACAAATGAAAACGAAAATTATTTTATCCAAAGTGTATCCAAAGTGTATACAAAGAATTTAAAAATACTCTCCAAATGCGTTAAGGCATTTATCCCACTGTGGAACAAGGCGTCTAATTCCCTTATGGAAGAAGTCTTTCGGTTGCATGTGGAACCATTCCAAAACCTCTTCCTTCACTTCATCGTCCCAATGAAACCTGCGCCCTTTCAGATGTTTCTCGAGATCCCCAAACACATGAAAATCACATGGGGATAAGTCAGGGCTGTAAGGTGGATCCTGCAATGCTTCCCAGTTGAACTTGTTGATGAAGTCTACTGTTGCTTTCGAGGTGTGAGGACGCGCGTTGTCGTGGAGAAGAAGCACTCCTTCTGCAAGAAGTCCAGGACGCTTGCATTAGATATGCAGTGCCTTCAATGTTTCCGCATATCGTGCTGTGTTAACTGTGGTGCCTTTTTCAAGAAAGTCCAGTAAAATCGGGCCTTTGCGATCAAAAAAACACGATCAACATCACCTTCCCCGTGCTGTTTGCGATTGCTTTTGATTTTTTCGCGGGTGGTGATCCATAATGCTTCCATTGACGATTTTGACCTTTGCTTTCGGGCTGGAAATGAAAGCACCAAGTTTCATCCCCTGTAATGATTCTGTCGAGAAAACTCTCCTTTGTTCATAGCGAGTCAAATATTGCAGGGACATGGCCATTCAAACACCAAGTTGTTCTGATGTCAAACGATGCGGGACCCATTGTGCACAGATTTTTCTGTAGTGCACATGGTTCCTGATAATGGAGTGAACAGTTCCACAACTAAGGCCAGTTTAAGCAATTCTGTTTTCCTTTAAGACAGCGTCAATTTTGGCTTTGGAATCATCCGTGATGGCGCGGTTTGCTTGTCCAGGTCTGTGATCATCTTGCAATGATGACCGTCCCTCCGAAAACCTCTTGCTCCGTGCCCAAACACGAGTGAAGGTTAGGCAGTTATTTCCATAGACGTTCTGCATACGACGATGAATTTCAGAAACAGAAACTCCTTCACATGTCAAAAAACGAATTCCTGCTCTCTGTTCCTGTTTCGTCGGCTCCATTTTGTTGTTTGGACGAAGCGATCACTCGCAGAGCTTTGAAGCGCGAGCTATCGTTCTTTCTCACGTGATGCAACACTTGCAACCTATTGTTCAATTTGCACGTGGGGTTTTGCAATTGTTCAAAACAAAAACTTACGATCCTACACGTCTTTTTTTTTTCCCCCCACACAAATTTTCGTTTTCATTTGTACGAACCTTATACATTCATGACTCGTCATTACAAGTCGTTTGATGTACATGCCATGCCATAGCCATTCAAAATTTCTACGGGATATCATGGTTAAGAACATGTGCCACTGAACCATTTCAACCATTTTCAAACTAAATTTATCAACTGGCGAAACAGTACTTATTATATTCGTTTATGGCTCGTCATTACGAGTGGCTTGATATGTTACTTATTATATCTTAGCATTGAAAATTTTTAGGGGGGGTATCATAATAGTACCATTAGAGCACGTGCCATTGTACCGATTTCGGCCATCTTCAAACTTGTCCGTGCTCTGTCCTATATCTATTGACTGGTGAAAACAGAATTTTAAAATCTTTCATGCTTTTCGAGAAAATCGAGTTACGGACAGATGGACAAGGCAAAGCATAAAGCACCTTTCATTACATAGTAATGGACCATCTTGTAAAGTAGGGAAAACCTTCATCAATATGGTACAGGACCAACCATTGGCAGACAGTACAACCTGAAATTGCTTTGGAATGAAAGCGTACAAAATCCTGATCATTAATCAAGTTTTATACTACAGGATGTCCCACTTGCTCTTAGCCCCTGGTTTTCAGTTATAATAATCAAGCTAATGATCATACAGTTAAAAAAATTTGGCAAAGTTGACTTTTAATAACTGCGAGCACTGCGTGCACTGCAGAGAAGCATCCCTCCGAGACACCCAAATGAACAACTCATTCATAGCAACTGTTTCGTATCCGCCCTGCAGTGAAGCATCACTTAAAGACGTAACTGTTGACCCATAATTTCTCAGAATTTTACGCTGAAGTTATTACTTACTATTAGAAATTAATAAAGTTTATTTATAATTCGTAAATATTTAACAATAATCAGTTAATGTTATTGAAACGCTTAGTATAAGAATTTACAAAATTATTACTAATTAACAACTGATTTAAACATTTGATGTATTAAAAAATATTACTAAATTGCAAAAAAAAAAAAGTTGCGTGGGTCTTGTATGATTTTATTTGCGTAAAGTGACGGTCCTTTAAAATCACCCAAAAGAATTCCGCGATTCCATGTTTGTAAGATTACCAACAATTAAAACGCTCTTTACTCATTTCTTAATCGTATAATTTCATACATTTAATACCAAATGATAAATAACCGAAATGTGTAAACACGGAGTTTCTTTGTGTGATTATGATTTTATTCCCATAAACGGCCGTCATTTTACGCAAATAAATACTAAAAACAAACAAACCATCTGGTATAAATAATAATAATAATAATAATAATAATAATAATGATGATAGGTAACAACAACAGGGAATAACCCACCAAATAAATTGGAAGGCCAAACCGCTATGTTGTCCCCCAACAGGCTCAAAATGGGGTTGTTTAAGATACAAGTAAAAGGGAAGTAACGTAATTAAAAAAAAAAAGGACAATAAAAAAACAGAAAAACACAATTTTATTTATACAGATTAACAGAAATATAATAATTATTACAAAGATAAAAATTCAATAATAATAATAATTCAATTCAATTCAGTTCATGTACGGTGTTCACACAGCTAATTCAATCTTCATTCTAATGTCTGAGAGTGCACACAGATCTGAAGGTACATCAAAATTCGGGAATTTCCGCTTCAGAAACCGAAGAAAAACATTTTGCGCCCTATACAGTTTACAAGACTGCATATTTGAACTCCCATTCTATAAAACAATAGTAGGACAGAATGGGTAAAGCTAGACTCCGATAGAGCCGAACAAATGTAGAAGGGCACCGAAAATTGGCTCCATTCAGACGAACAGTCAACATGGGAATTATAGGAAAGTGTGCTATCAACGATTACGCCAAGATCACGGACACAGAGTTTGGCAACTTGCACATTTCCACAAATAGACTAGGAGAACTCGATAAAATTGGTCTTTTTTGTCATATTCGGTTGCATTAATTGCAAGATCATTCTACTCACACCAATGACATATACTATACATTTCTTGCTGAAGCAGGTGAGCATTAAGACAATTGTAATGTTACCAAAAAGTTTCACATCATCTGGATACATCAATATATGGGAGTTTCTAATCACCTCGGGGAGGTCAGCAGTGAAGATAACAAATAATAAAGGCCCTAAGACAGAACCCTGTGGAACACCACAGTGAGGCCTATAGGGCAATGAGGAATGATGTCGTATAGATACAACAAATTGTCGAACCAACAGGAAAGAGCGCATTATCCAAAGGAGTTCATCAACAATCCCATGCGCACGCAATTTTTTAATTAGTAACTCATGATTGACAGGGTCGAACGCCTTTTGCATATAAAAGTAGACCACTTCAAGTTGCTGGCAGTGGTCAAGAGCACAATGAGCATGAATGGTGAGAGATACAAGATTGCTCACAACGGAACATCGGGGAATGAAACCATGTTAACACGCAGGAACATGAGGAAGGACATGTTGTAGAAGATATTTATGAATGATGTTGTCAAAGACTTTGGCAGTGGGTGGAAGGGTAGAGATCGGCCTATAGCTAGCAATGTCAGTCCGTTTGGCAGAACCACCCTTAAATGCAGGAACCACAACCGCACTCTTCCTTATTCTAGGATAGTGGCCAGCTTTTAGACACAAATTAAAGATGCGCCTAAGAGGAATAATTATGACATCTCGAAGGCCTTTCAGAATAAAGGAAGGAACTTCTGTCGGAGAATTGCAAGGCTTGGCCCGTAATCTATTAATGCCGTAGGCAACATCTCTATCAGTGAACTCCGTTAAGATGAGGTTATCAATAGGGAGACAACAGGTAGACAGTTCTCCGAGAATGTGTTGAAAGAAGTAGAGACAGTTTTACTAAAATGCTGGGTAAAACAGTTACTAATATCCAGTACATCAGTAATGGTAAGACCAG
This sequence comes from Rhysida immarginata, assembly GCA_023313115.1. Taxonomy (NCBI): domain Eukaryota; kingdom Metazoa; phylum Arthropoda; class Chilopoda; order Scolopendromorpha; family Scolopendridae; genus Rhysida; species Rhysida immarginata. The sequence goes on from JAHWFO010100092.1 coordinate 184,157, forward strand.
CAGAGGTAGTGATAGTAGTTATTGTATGTCGATCCTTTCTTTTGGAGTAGTAGTAAATCTGGTTATTTTTCTTATTACGGAAGTTATTCGTACATTCGCTACATGGTCTTACACCGCAAATATAAAAATAATTCTGTTAATGGATAGGTCATAGCGTAGCCACCGTAAATGTAAACAGTAACAAAGACCCCAATTATCAAATTTATTAAAGAAAAGCTGATGGATTATTTAAACACGATGCCTCAGATGTTAAAATGTTGCAATACAGACGTTAAATGCGTTTAAATAAATAATAAATGAAAATAGGAAAGAAAAAGAAAATTCCAGTCTAAGATCGCGACGCTCTGAGCAATTAAGTCATTGTTGACTGTAATGTAGGCTCATGGCTTAATTTTTCATTTATCATTTAAATTTAATGTCATATTCACCCGGATGCACGACAATAATGAAAATACGTAGAAAGTTTAAGTTTTGAAAAGAAAATTCAATAAATATAGAGAAGATACGAGGGTTGGTCGAAAACTAATGTCTTCATGGCTGTAATGTTTTTATTTTTTAACGGATTTAGCAAAATTCTGTTTTATAAATTTTATGGCCAACGCCATCACCAAATAATTAATTCGGTAAATTAATATTAGAAAATAAATTTAAAAAGACCCCCTCTCCAAATACGAAAATAAAAACTCTAGTAAATTCTCTAGTAAGTGTACGCTAAGTGTCTGGAGAAGAGAAGTCGGGAAATAGTCGACTCCAAACTGTCGGGGGAGCAGTGTGGTTTCCGACCTGGCCGAAGCACGACGGATCACATCTTTGCTCTAAGGCAAATCTTTGAGAAATCCTGGGAGTATGCAAAAGAGGTCTACGCTTGCTTTGTGGACCTCGAAAAAGCATATGACAGAGTTCCTCGGGAGAAGCTCTGGCAAGTGTTGCAAGAGTATGGAGTGGATGGGCAATTACTGGTTGCTATCATATCTCTGTACGAAAGCTCTGAGATGTGTGTCCGGATAAATGGCATTAAGTCAAGACCGTTCACCGTGGGTGTTGGACTCCGCCAAGGGTGCGTACTGTCGCCCATCTTGTTCATTATCTTTATGGACTGGATAGACAGGGGCAGCCGAGGCGATGAGCGTGTTTGTGTGGGCGACTGCGTGTAGAGAGGTTGCTCTTTGCGGACGACCTTGTCCTGCTTGGGTCTTCTCGCACGAACCTTCAGCATGCACTAGACCGGTTTGCAGCCAAATGTGAAGAAGCTGGGATGAAGATCAGTGTGGCTAAAACCGAAGTTCTGGTTCTTTCAAGACAGCCTGCTCAGTGCGCTCTCCATGTTAGGGGAGCCTCATTGAGACAGGTGGAGAAATTCAAGTATCTCGGGATTGCATTCACGAGTGATGGACGGCAGGAGAAGGAATTGGATGCTCGGATCGGTGCAGCAAGCTGTGTCAGACGTGAACTGTGGCGATCCGTGGTAACGAAACGAGAGCTGGGTAACAAAGCCAAGCTCTCCGTCTTCAAATCTATCTTTGTCCCGATTCTCACCTATGGTCATGAGGCTTGGGTAATGACCGAAAGAGTGCGATCGCGGGTACAAGCGGCCGAAATGAGATTCCTGAGAGGTGTGGCAGGTGTTACTCTACTAGATAGAGTGTACAGCAGCACAATAAGGGAATCTTTAGGTGTTGAGCCGCTACTTCTCCGCATTGAGAGATCTCAGTTGCGCTGGTATGGCCACGTGATACGGATGCCACAATCTAGTCTTCCTAGGCAGTTGTTATTTTCCAAGCCGGTGGGTAAGAGACCAAGGGGTCGGCCTAGAACCAGGTGGCTAGACTACATGGAGAATCTGGGTTCGAGTCGCTTGGATATTACCAGGGAGGACATGCGCCTGATGGCGGAAGATCGCGATCGCTGGAGATCCTCCATAGGGCTGCTGCCCCCGCGACCCTAACGGATAAGCGGGTTTGAAAAGTAAGTAAGTAAATTCTGATAAAAAATCCAGATATTTTTCAAATAATTCGATAAAATAATGTATAAATTATAAAAAATCAGATAAAAATTAAGGTTTATTTCTAGGATATGTCCTCATTTGTGCTATTAATCTAGGAGTTTTGACCGGTGGGGTTTTTGCAGGATCCTAATTCAAACAAATCACAATCAAACAGATCGCGACCTAGTATTACCTAAGATATACAGATCGCGACAGTGTTTATACAGAATTCATTTATGTGATACAAGACCCACTCAACTTATTTTTTTTCCAATTTAGTATTTTTTTTTAATATATCAAATGTTTAAATCGGTTATTAATTAGTAATAATTTTGTAAATTCTTATACTAAGCGTTTCAGTAAAATTAACTGATCATTATTAAATATTTACGAATTAAAATAAACTTTATTATTTTCTAATAGGAATTAATAACTTCAGAGTAAAATGCTGCGAAATTATGGGTCAACAGTGGCGTCTTTAAGTGATGCTTCACTGCAGGGCGGATACGAAATAGTTGCTATGAATGAGTTGTTCATTTGGGTGTCTCTGAAGGATGCTTCTCTGCAGTGCACGCAGTGCTCGCAGTTACTAAAAGTCAACTTTGCCAAAAATTTGCTGGGAACATGCCTTGGTGTTTGCCATTAGCATCAAGGCATACCTGCACACACCTCTCATCTTACAGAAGGTAACTGCCAACATATCGGGAATCATGGCATCGATTTCCTGCCTAATGTGATCTTAAGCAAGTGTCTGAACGACTAGAATTAAATGGCAAGACTAGTGCAAATATTGTTATGACCATTACTTTGATTATGATCATGGGCTGAGAGAGGTGGGACTTTCCATGGAAAAACTGCTCAAGTTCCTTGCGAGATATTCTTTTCAGCATTTTATAATAGTTTAAGTGCCTCATATAGCCTCCAATAGTTCCTTTTTCTTTCTGCGTCACAAGAGTCATGTTTCTTTATGAACACGACTCTTGTGACGCTTTTCCAGTTGCAAACCTTTGTTTATCATTTTATTTCAGTAGCCTATGAAGTTCCTACAATGTTTGCAATCCCTCTTTGGTCGCTAGATTTTCACACGAGACAAACTGCTTGACCTTCGAATGACCTGTGGTGTTCGTTTTGTGGGAACTCGAGGATTTTGCCATTTCTGGCCAATTGGAATTAACCCATTCCATGATTTTCCTTTTCCATTCAGTACTGCCGATACGCTTTTCTTCAAATAGGAGAAATGTCGTGTTTTACATGCGTTAATTATTATAGAATAGCTTAATTAGCATTAGAAAAGGCAGTAATGTACTCTTTCTTGTATGGTCCGATATTCGGATACATTTTTTCATGGCACAACAATGCAGATATAGCATTATTTCACATACTTACCGTCACGTGCACGCAATAAATCGTTACCAAAGATCGTAATCCACCTTCTGTATTCGATCCAATATTTTTGCACAGAATTACTGATGAGCAACTTCATCTGCATTAGTAACTGCTTGTACCATGGTAAGATTGAACGACTGCAGGTGTAAATGTTCACAGAATACATAGCAAAAACTCAGTTCTGGTAATATCAAGTCTCGCAATACGCATACAGCATTGATTTCTTAAGGCTATGGGCAAAGCTCTCTCCAATTTGTTCCATAGAACAACCAGTCGCAACGAAGGTTTGGTACCAAGAGTAATTTGTAGGCCTAGATGCAGAATTCCTACCAAACATCGTATGAAAATTACAGTGGACTGTAGTTGCAGAGTTTGTTTTGCGAATATAATGAAACTAAAATACTCAATATACAGGACGAGTCAAAAGTTCCAGTACACCCTATTTTTTTGAAAACCTTGCAGGAATTGGGAAATCTGAATATTCCAGTAAGCTATGGCTGAGGTGGTCTATCTTTTACGGTATGTACCGATCATGGCCGCCATCTTGAACCTAAGTCAAGTTTTTTAAATGGAAAGGGGGGGGGGTCGTGTGATATATCAAATAATATCAGCATTTTCTGACAATTTCATTCCTGTAAACAGATTTGAAGTAGCAGTTATGGTTCAAAAGTTACAACACGTTTTGTTTCATTTTGTTGCAGGTAACGGAAGATGGCTTTGACCACGGAGGAGAGAATTGAGGTCATTTTGATGTCTGGAGAACGAAATTTCCATGTCATAGCTGCAGATTTTAACAACCGGCACCCAGAAAGACCTCCAATTTCACACAACACTGTCAAGTGCTTAATTAAGAAATTCTGAGAAACTGGGACTGTGGCTGACAAAGCACAGAGTGGGCGTCCAATAAGTGCTACTGACGAGACAACCTCAACAATGGTTTTGGCGTCCTTCGTCAAGAGCCCACAATGTTTGCCAGCAGTTTATGGAATCCGCTAGTCATCGATCGTACGAATCCTTCATGCTCATCAATGGTATCCATTCAAGATTCAGATACTCCAGCACCTGGCAGAGGATGACCCAGACAGACGAAGGCAGTTTTGCACATGGGTCCTAGAGTGCAAAGATCCCTCTTTTGCACAAGTTATCTTGTTCAGTGATGAGGCAAACTTTTATGTCAGTGGTAAAGTCAACAGTCACAACCACAGGTATTGGAGTGAACACAATCCATACCGGATGGAACCTTCCAAGGTAGTTGGTGACGTAACGGTTATGGTGTGGTGTGGAATATGGGGTACCCGTGTAATTGGACCCATTTTCATTGACCAGAACCTAAATGCTCAACGCTACCTGGAAATGCTGCAAGAAGTGATGTTTCCCTCACTTCTGAATGAAGATGGCAGCTTTCCCTCTTACTTTCAACAGGATGGGGCTCCGCCACACAATGGTGCATATGTTGGTCAGTGGTTAGATATTCAATTTCCTGGTCATTGGATTGGCTGATGTGGTGCTGTGGAATGGCCACCCAGATCACCTGATCTCACACCACTTGACTTTTATCTGTGGGGTCATTTAAAGCAACTCGTATATGCAGAGAAAATCAGAAACAGACACCATCTCCAGCAACGTATTGAAGAAGCGTGTGCCAGCATTTCTGCAGAAATCCTTCTGCAAGTGCATGACGATTGGATTCAGCACCTTCAAATGTGCCTTGACCAAGAGGGACACCATGCTGAACACATTAAATGACTGTCCTTTATAAAGAACAGTCCAGCCTGTAATTCCAAACAAAATGGGTTGTAACTTTTGAACCATAACTGCTACTTCAAATCTTTTTACAGGAATAAAATTGTCAGAAAATGCTCATGTTATTTGATATATCACACGACCCCCCACCCCCTTTCCATTTAAAAAAATTGACTTAGATTCAAGATGGCAGCCATATAGAAGATAGACTATCTCACCCATACCTTACTGAAATATTCAGATTTCCCAATTCCTGCAAGGTTTTCAAAAAAACAGGGTGTACTGCGACTTTTGACTCACCTTGTACACATACTGCACCAGTAAAGTACCCATTTAAACTACAATGGTCCTATTGCTTCTGGTGACTGCAATTTAGTACTGCGATACTAAACAAGTCAAATTTGATGTGTTTTGCGCTAAAATTAAACCACAACCACTTCTGCATGTTATCTGAATGTTACCAATGTAAATTCCTATTTATGTTTTAAATTTGTAAAGCCCTTTTTGAATCACTGTGTATGGACACCCTGAAATGTAAAGCTTAGGCCAAGGGCGTTGCAGGTCGCTAGAACAAAGCAAACTTCCAATTTCAAACTGAAGCTGAAAACTGCGTTTGTTCAATAGGCAAGCGTTTGCGAGTAGTAGTTTAAAACTATGTAAATTAAAAAAAAAATGTTGCTTTGTAAAATACGTGGAACCGGCTGTGTAGCATTTGGATGCTCCACGATAAAACGGACAAATAATTTATCTATGTAAAATTGTACAGTTTCCCTAAAAAATGAGCCTCGTCATTCAGCCTGGAAAAATGTTGTTGGGAGAATGAACAGCAGCCATCGGTTCACACATCGGTTGCTTTCTCTGCATTGCATATCAGGTATAGAGAGTTTCTTGATTGATTATTTAATCAGCTCGATGTTCAGGTTCAGTTATCTCGAGGTTTTCAAATTGTGGGTTCCAATCCCGCCCGAGCATGGGATGTTTTTATTTGTAAGCAGCCAATTCAGTACTTGAATACTGCGAAGGCTGAAATAAAGAAAGAAAAACGAGAAAGATGATTTGTTATTTATAACTAAGCACTGCTTTTGCACGTAGTTCATGGATGGAGCACAGTATGTTTTCAAGATGAAGATAATCTCCTCACAAGAAAATATCTGAATCAGCTGTTACACAGTAAGAGCAGCGCCTTTGAACTTTCAAACTAGACACAAGCGTAAGCGTTCGAAGTGTAAAAGTAAACATTCCGAGTGTCCATACTGAAATATCGTCCGTGAAAAGGCGCTCGCTCATTTTTGTTTAAGGGATCGTGATATTCGTTCCATTCAAACGACAACTTCTCTAACTTTGCTTTGCTACAGGCGATAGTAATTCAAAATAGCCGCTGTCCGTTAAGAAAAATGAGCCAAGTACTAGCACAAACTACGATAAATTAACGTGGGCAAATGGCTAGAACGGAAGTAAGCTTTGTCTCACCGATGTCATTTCCCGACGAAATGATTCACTGGATATTTTGTCGTTTTCAGGGTGTCCATAACAAGCTCATGCATCTCCAAAGAAAATAAATTAACGGAATAAAAACATGAACAAGATTACGACTATTTAAAATTTAATCTCAATTAAGGCTGAAAAAAGAAATTTTACTTTTTGTGATGGTGGTTCCATCATTATTGGTATTGTTGGCTCCACAATCATCAAATCGGAGTAACTGCCTAGGAGGGAAAAAAAAAATATATATATATATTATCACCAACTTGCTATGCTTATGTGCGGAGACTGCTTACTTATCACTACAAAAAAGAAAACTATGGTCAAACCTGCTGATCTTCTACAATACTCATTTCCAAAAAAGTTGGGACAGTGCAACATATAAGAAGAATTCCAACACATTTGTTTGGATTATTGTATCGCTGTTTATTTCAATGCATTACAATACATAAACGATAAATTAGGCATGGGATCACATATCTTATATGCTTAAAGAAAGATACAGGTGGTTTTCCTGTTTGGCACGTGCAACACACTCCCAAAAAAGTTGGGACAGCACGGTGTTTACCACGGTGTGGCGTCACCTCTCCTCTTGATGACACACTGTAATCTTCTGGGCATCAATGACACCAATCTTTCTAACACTGTAACCGGAATTCTGTCCCATTCCTGTTGGATATAGGTTTTCAGCTGTTCAGCTGTCCGGGGTCGTCGCTGTCGTAGTTTTCGTTTAATAATACGCCAAACGTTTTCTATAGGCGACAGATCCGGGCTGCAAGGGGGCCAATCCAACATACGAATGCGCTGCCGACGTAGCCATGCAGAAGTTATGCGCCCTGCATGCGGTCTGGCGTTGTCTTGTTGAAATATACACTGACGTCGTCCAAACAGGCGCCTCTTAGATGGCACCATAGCTTGTTCCAGGATCTGTATATACGCTTCAGCATTGACGGTGCCATTGCAGATGTGCAAGTCTCCCATTCCATGGCCACTAATACAGCCCCAGACCATGACAGACGGTGGTTTCTGCACCGAACGCCCGTAGCACGCGGGAATATTCTTTTCGTCTTTGGTCCGGAGTGTACGGTGTCCATTATTTCCGTAAACAATCGTAAAGGTTGATTCATCGGACCACAATATGTTCTTCCATGGGACCAATTGCGATGGGCTCGAACCCATATCAGACGGCGACGTTGCTGTCGTTTGTTGATGTATGGCTACCGTTGTGCACAGTATAACTTAAGTTTGCATTTGTGGATGCACCGGCATAGAGTATTCAACGATAATGGCTTCCTGAAGAAATCGCGGGCCCACGTGGCTATGTCCGTAATCGCAGCATTCCTATGCGTGACGCAGTGACGTCGGAGGATCCGAAGAGCTCGAGCATTCAGAATAGGTTTTCTACCTTGGCCTTTCCGAACTGTGATCTCACCACTATCTCGGTAGCGCTTGATAATATTATGTACTGTAGATGATGACAGGTTAAATCTTCTGGCTATTGCATGCTGAGAAACGTTGTTTGTTAATTCTTGAATGATTCGAACACGAAGATCTTCGCTAACTGGCTTGCCTCGACCCATCGTTCCGAATAAGTTACCTGAACGACGAATGGCAACTGTTATTTATACGGAATGTAGTACGACGTCATCATTCTAGATTATTCCCGAACAATTCGGAAGGTTCCACTACTAACGGCGCTTTCTACAACGTATGTCCCTACTATTTTGGAACGTGTTGCAACACCCCCATTCAAAATGAACGTCCCGGCCACGATACAAAATGTTTTGGTGCACACAGTATATTTATGTCATTTCATAAACGTATCTGCTATTTTGTATTCGCGAGAAAGTTTTGTTACATCATCCCTTTTTGTTTTTTCTATATATTTTGCACTGTCCCAACTTTTTTGGAAATGAGTATTGTACAATATTTCGATTATGCTCTACAAAAGATAATGCACCTCCAATGTTTTTAAAGATGGGTTTCCCACATTTTAACAACAACAATTGAAAGACAATGTAATAATAACCATAAAACACCACTAAACCAAACTATCCAGAATAATCAAAATAACACCACCTCCACGACGAAACAGCAAAACCTTTTGTATTTCAGGTGCAAAGAGAAATTGCTGTCCTTATCTTCAAGTTACTACTCTCTGCCCAAGAACACCCAGAATATGAAGGGATTTATGATGATAGTTCAGCTCTACAAAGTATTTAGTTTGTCCCTAATCTAAGCGAAATAAACTATCCACTCACAAACCCAAAGATTGTTTGATGCTAGTTTTGAGGGGCTTGTGAAACAATGGGACAAGTGCCTCATTAGTACAGGGAGATTATGCGTAGAAATAAAAGTAGTTTTCAAGTCAGTTGTACTCTTCATAATATCCATGTTGTCCAATATTGCTAGAATTAAGAATAAAAACATAACATACCGTATTTTCGCGATATACCCCACAAAAGGGGTTCGGGGTATCCAGGGGTGCGGGCTTTCCAAAACATTTTTTACATAAAATTGGAATTTCACAAGGTATACAAGGGTGTGGGGTATATTCGCCTAAATAAGTTAAGTCCTGATTAAGCAATAAGGTAGAGTTTTAATTATCATCATCTTCACGGGCAAACGGCTACAAAGTTGTCTGAACACAATCAATGGAATTTATAGCATTTAGCATATAGTGTCCACCAATCAACTAAATTGTTGACCAGTAAACACATACGCCGTATCGAATAGAGAGTTGCTTAAAAAGCCAGACTGAATAGAGGACTACCGGTACTTATGATGCCACTCCGGAATTCGTTTACCACATCCAGGATTACGTCTTTCTCAAAGGCTATTTGGTTGTTTAATAGGCATTTCCTGTCCTCTTGGTAACATTTTCTTATTTCGAGTGCTTTATAGATGAGTGTTCTTTCCGGGTTTTTGGCTGTCTCCAAAATTGTCATGGTCTCTTGAATCAGTAACATCCGGTGCCCATTTTTAATCAACAATTTAATTGACTGGTGGACACAATACTCCATATGTTATAAATTCCATTGATTGTGTTCAGACAACTTTGTAGCCGTTTACCCGTGAAGATGATGCAAATCTAAACTCATCGGTAATTAAAACTCTATCTTATTGCTTAACCGGCACTTTTGTTATGTTTAATTGTATTCTTATTTATTTCATTTCTACATCTATTTGTAACATACTTACTGAATTCCCCTCATACACACACCTTGTTCTTGATGCCAAACAGAATGACATTTAAAGGGTGGTTCACATTCAGCGACTTTGCAAAGTGTAGCGTTTTCCCTAACCCAGGTGTTTTCTAGGAGTCACAAAGCCGCACGTGTTAAAATGCGAAGCCGTTTCACATTCAGCGGGAACGAAGTGGGGAGCAAGACGAACTCCGCTCTGATTGCATTTTCGATGAGTCGTTCTTTCATCCAGTCTCTGTTGCTTTCTAGACATCGTGTATATATATCGTGATGACATGGCTTTCTTGGCATCGTGTACATGTATATATTATATTTTTTTATTAGAAAAAATGACAGAAAATGAGGCACATGTGCACAGAAAACACGCTATTGGCAAATTTCAAAATGGCCGACTTGACTGGCGGAAGTGGGTTAGAAACAGTTGCTAAGGATTCTGGGACTGGAGAGATGCTCACTCTTAGCTGATTGGCTGCGCATTAGGAGCGACTTCTGAAAATTCCAACACGGTTGGAATTCGAAAACCCGTGCCGTTGTCAGCTCTAACCTCCTTTCCGCCATGAATTCGCTGAATGTGAAACAGCTCCGGCAACCAAAATCACATCCAATGCGCCAAATACTGCGAATTCGATGTGAAATCGCTGAATGTGAACCGCCCTTAAAGTAAAAACCTCACTCCTTGTACCTTAATCTGCTGCTAGGCCTTTATGACATGTCCAACATGAAGGGACCAAGAATTCAGTTAGTTATAAAGAGAATTCGTAATAAGGAGGTGAAGTCATTTAACACTGGGTGAATGTGTGGCCAACCAAACTTAAAAAAAAAAAAATCCTTTCTACAGAAAATTTCATTATAAAGGTTCATTATAAGGAGTTTTTAGCAAAGATGACAGTTAGGGTCTCTGTCTAAAAAAGTTGTGACCAGTCGCAGCCATCTGGGTGCACTTCCTGAGGAATTGGCTCTTTATTAAGATCATGTTTAGTCTTACAAATTTTAAGATGATTATTTTTAACCATGCATCTGACAGCAGATACATCATTAGCATTTGATAGAGTAATTCATCTCTCATGAGATGTAAACCACAGATGATGATTACGAAATTTACTCTCAAACGGAGCTTCATTATTCTTTATTCGTTTATACAGAGGATCATTTCTCCTTAACTTAGCCGATTTTGGATGATTGTCACTTCATGTGAAGCCCCTTCTCCACCACCGATTATGTTCAATAAAGATAACGAACAAGAGGGGTGATAGTAAGCACGGTTGGCAGAGTCCAATACCTACGGTCAGCAGTATTGACTTAATGCCATGCAAAATTGTTATACATTCATTAGCTGTCATTGGAAAATCGCTTCGTTTTACCACTTTTTTTCTTAACAAATGTAACTGGGTCTATGAAAAACTTCGTTATTCAGTAATTTCCTTATAAATGATTTCGTTATAATGCGAGTCGACTGTACTTCAGTACTACTTAAAGTCAAAGGTACTTAGACAATTTAAGGCTTTAAATCCTTACGAATCATTAAAAAAGCAATTTAAATAACTTACCAGATTTGTCTAATGTTTCTTCACTAGCTCGTCTTTTATCTTTTGAGATTGTGAAATCCACTGCCGTTGCTCCTGCAAATGAATTGCGCCGCCTTGGTGAAAGCTGTTCATTACTAACATCAGAGCAGCTAACGTCAGTTATGGCAGTCAAAGGTGGATCTAAATATCGTGGGCTAGAGGGAGTAACACTAGCTTGGCGTCTGCACATGAGAAAAATGACCACTGCTATAAATAACTCCAAAAAGATCAGAAAAACATGCCTTTCTATAACCTGGGGAGAGAGAAAAAAAAAAAATGATGAAAATTTCGTCAATGCATTCTTTGGCCATTTAAATCAAATTAAAAATCGATCAATAATCATACTTCCAAACTGATACTTTCTCGTTCACTTTGAAGCATCTCTACAGCTTTTTTAAGATCTTTTATTTCCATGGTGAGACCATTGATAGATTCTTGTTGTTTCAGATCCTAGCCAGAGAATTAAACTTGGATTAACATCCTATTACATTACACAACCAGTAAAATTAGGTTTAAATTAAAATTACGCTTACGATGCTTAGTAATTCAATTAAAATACCAAACTTGTTAGAGTTCACCATAGAAAATAAACCATTAAAGAATGACATAGCAAAGTCCCAAAAGGCCAAACTAGTCGTCGTCACAAAATTTTTGAATCTTTTTGAAAACCTGCAAACATGTCCCATCAAATCAAATTCAACCATTTTCGAACTTACTAACTACTCTTATATATTAGTTCAGCACACGTTGTTACAAGTTGTTTGATATATAACATGCCACATCTTAGCATTGAAAATTTCCAATGGTACCATTTCATTAATTATTTTGATTTTGATCATTTTATGCAAACCACATTGTGCTATATTATGCGATATTAGCTTTTCAAAAAAATCTACACTTGTGGATCATTCGGTACATAATTCATAATTAATATTAACCCTTTTCCTGTAAATTGGATATATCCACACAAAATTTCATTGTCTTTACCCGTGGAAATCGGATTTATCCCACAGGCTTTAAAAAACGTTTCGTCATGGTGGGAAAAGTGAATAATTATATCTTATCGGAAACGAAAATAGAATTTATTTATGCAGTGAAAGAGTTAACACTGTTAGCAAATTTGCAAATAAAGCACGTTATATTTTCGGTTTTATAGTGCACAGAAAGATTGTAAATTATTCTAAAACCTCATTTGGTGCACCATCTGTGCATTCTGGCATTTACAGACTTACTGGTAATCCATTACAGGCCCACAGCTTAGGGCAGTGTTTCTCAGCTTATTTCTATGAGTGGACCCCCTCAGCGTATACAAAATTTAGTAGCTCCACCGAGTGGCGAGATAGCACACTGTGCATGCGATCTCATTACTTTTTAAACAGACCTCGTATTTGTTTAACAATGGCAAGAGCGGAGAATTGTTAACTTAGTAAATAAAATGGATTTCAGTGGATCATTGAAAAAAAAAAAAACCAATTTTAATCAAGATCCGTATTATCCAAAAATGGGCAAATGTGTGAAAGAATGTTTACCATAAAACGCAGATGTCTATATAGGACTATGTACTACATAACAAGACATTAGATCTCAAACTACAATAAATATAACTCGAAAATTGAATGATTGAAAAATGAAGAAATTTGAAGGAATTAAAAATACATGCAATTATATACCCAAGCTTCAATACATAAAATAATCAAAAAAGACAAAAATTATTTATCAACCCTTCATCACAAAACCTCCGCAGCCCAAACTCAGGACCTGGTTCACGTAAACGCAACTGAACCGAGGGTTGAAAATACCCGACAGTCTTTTGGTTGTGATCGGTAAAGTCAGTCAGGGTAGTTTTATATTTGTTCTTGACATGTTCTTGGGCGATATCGCTAGAGAAAATATCCCATCGGTCTGCATAGAGAAAATATCTCAAAATTACGATTACTCAGATGGCATCGTTAGTCGATGGAACGCCTGCAACAACTCATCACTTTTGCTAAAACTTTTGTGTTTTCTCGTCACTTTTGCTAAAGTTTTTATCATTTTTAGAATTGCTTGCCATCACGGTCTATCAAACTTTAAATTGTACTTTTCTTTCATAAGATGAAAAATAAACTAGCAGATTCAGCCAATCAACAAGGTTGAATCCAATTCATCTGCGAGTGATAGTTTTTAACCAGGGTGTTCTGAGGTGCAGTGAAGTGAATATTTAGTCCCTATTAACCAGAGGTCCGTTTACACCTTATAAGAAATTGGTTCATTTAAACTGAGAGTCCTTATTATCCAAGTTTGTACTAACAAGTTCTACTGTAATTATAAAATGCAACGTATTTATTCAATAAAATTATATTAAAAATCAAAGGTTTTATTATTAGTACTAACTGCAATAAATTTAAAATATGCATTTCTTGAAATTTTTTATTACCCATATTAATGGTTATGGAAATTTATTTTTTTGGTATTAGCAGTTATACAAAATCCCGTAATATTGACAACCATAGTCACCATCTTGTTTACGAGAATTCACTTTCGCTGCGAATTTTCTCATTAGCTTTTCTTCCCAGAAAAGTGGATGGGAAATTGAGAAAAACTGAATTAATGTATTGTATATTGTATATGCTGCATTATCAGTGTTCTCCCCAGAAAATTTAATCAAGTGGATGGAAAGATAAAATAGCCGGGCGAGCAAATAAAAGTTGGTGTGCATTTTTATCGAGTATTCAACCAGGAGGTTACCAAAATTAGCTGGGTGTCACACCTGTTCAAAAGGGCCTAGGGAGAACCCTGTGTATAATATTACTCTAATGCGCATTAAGTACCATATTTACCCGAATAGACCCAGACGTCAATTTTAAACAGACTCCCACCCTTTTTTTTTGGTAATTTTCAAATTTATACAGACCTCTATTTTTTTCAATGTAGTAAAGTTTATTTAAATCCCCCTATTACGCCAACACTTGGCCATACTGACCTGTGACAGTTTTTGCCGCATTACTAATTTTCTTCCGGTTTTTGGACACCCGAATTTCTTTCCACTGCTCTTTACGCGATTTCCTAATTGACTGTTTTGTTTCAAGCTTCGCAGTTTGTTTTGTATTCTCAAATAAGTTTCTCATGATTCCCCCCCCCCCCACCTCCCAATGAATAGACATGGCTACACCACAGTAAATGTAATAAAGATACATACCACATACATTACAAAACAGAATTTATTTACAAAATTAAATACCATAAATTAAAAAAAATAAAATAAAAAAAAATACGTAATTTTGTTATTCACTTTCTTCATCACTTGAAGACGCTACCTCATCTTCTTCTCATACTCGATGTGCAACTAAGTTGCCAGGTTTTTTGGATCAAAGAAAAAAAAAGGGAAATGTCAAGAGAAATACAACAAATGGTTTATTCAAAGAATCATCCGTCGACCGAAACCATCCAACCAACTTTGCACTTTTTCGAAAGTGGGCAAGTGTAGCCCAGCCAAGTGACATCGACCAGAACAAGTGATCATCGGAAGGGGCCAAGTCTGGAAAATACAGCAGGTGTGGTAGCAGATCCCATTTCAGCGTTTTGATGGTCTGCTGCAACATCACTCGTTCGTGTCTCGTCCCATTCTGGCAGTTTTCCGAGCTAGGTTCATATTGATCAGTTTTTGTCCGTAGCAATGCCCATTGGCAGTTTCGCCCGGTTTCATCCAATAACGCTTGTAGATCGGCATCCTCAATTGTTTTTGGTCTTCCAGAGTGCTCCTTGTCCGCAGTGTCAAAATCGCCACTTCCAAAGCGTTTAAACCAATCTTCACAGGTAGTTTTCGATGGTGCATGTTCGCCATAGGCCTTCTCAAGCAACCTCAAAGCGACGTGTTTCAGCTGTTTTTGGAAAAATATTTTCACATTGCGATATGTAGGTATTACGACTGGCTATTGCTTAACTGATGTCCACGCTATGATGAAACAACTTCTAGCATGTATGTCAATTACATGTGTCATTAGCACCATCCATGTGTGAAACCCGGAAACTTAGTTGTTTCTAATAACATGGACAGCACCTGGTAAAATGTTATCTTCAATGCTGTCCATGTTATTAGAAACAACATTTTTTGAATCCTTTAACAAAAGATTCATTGGAAATACCATTCCATGCAATGCTGATCTATTCATCTAATAATGCAACAGACGGTTTTTTTCATTTTTCCTGTTGGTGTTAAAGGGTGTATATCATCTAAGAACCATTTTTTATATATCAATCTCAGATTATCCTTAAGAAACTTGTTTACAGAGACATCTAATACCTGCAACTGGCCAGTCATCCCTCCTGGGATTATAATGAAAGCAAGACCGTTCGTAAAAATACAAACTGGTACTGATAGGAAAATTTTTTCCGTCGCACGCGAATTTGACCCGAGATCGCTTTTTTCTATCATTTTTCTGGATAATATTTGGGTAAATACGGTAAAATACACAAGTTTGAAGCCCTCCCCCCCCCCCACCAGTTGTACTTGCAGTGGACTGTAAAATTTTATATTCATATGTAATGCACCCACTAAATTTAAATGCCATCTTTATGTCAAAATTTTTCATATTATATGCAAATAAATATAGTAATTTGCAGAATCAAAATACAGGGCGAGTCAAAAGTCGCAATACACCCTGTTTTTTCGAAAACCTTGCAGGAATTGGGAAATCTGAATATTCCAGTAAGGTATGGGTGAGGTGCTCTATCTTTTACGCTATGTACAGAACAAGGCCGCCATCTTGAATCAAGTCAAGTTTTTTTAAATGGATAGGGGGTCGTGTGATATATCAAATAACATCAGCATTTTCTGACAATTTCATTCCCGTAAACATATTTGAAGTAGCAGTTATGATTCAAAAGTTAAAACACATTTTGTTTCATTTTGTAGCAGGTAACTGATGATGGCTTTGACCATGCAGGAGAGAAATGAGGTCATTTTGATGTCTGGAGAAATAAGTTTCTGTGTCATAGTTACAGATTTTAACAACCAGCACCCAGAAAAACCACCAATTTCACACAACACTGTCAGGAGAAACTGGGACTGTGGTTGACAAGGCTTGGAGTGGCCGTCCAAAAGTGCTACCGACGAGACAACCTCAACAATAGTTTTGGCATCCTTCGTCAAGAGCCCACAACGTTTGTCAGCAGAATGTGGAATCAGCCAGTCATCGATCGTACGAATCCTTGTGCTCATCAATGGCATCCATTCAAGATTCAGATACTCCAGCACCTGGCAGAGGATGACCCAGACAGACGAAGGTAGTTTTGCACGTGGGCCCTAGAGCAAAATCGGCAAGATCCCTCTTTTGCACAAGTTATCTTGTTCAGTGATGAGGCAAACTTTTATGTCAGTGGTAAAGTCAACAGTCACAACCACAGGTATTGGAGTGACCACAATCCATACCGGATGGAACCTTCCAAGGTAGTTGGTGACGTAAAGGTTATGGTGTGGTGTGGAATATGGGGTACCCATGTAATTAGACCCATATTCTTTGACCAGAACCTAAATGCTCAATGCTACCTGGAAATGCTGCAAGAAGGGGTGTTTCCCTCACTTCTGAATGAAGATGGCAGCTTTCCCTCTTACTTTCAACAGGATGTGGCTCCACCACACTACGGTGCAGATGTTCGTCAGTGGTTAGATGTTCAATTTCCTGGTCATTGGATTGGCCGACGTGGTGCTGTGGAATGGCCACCCAGATCACCTGATCTCACACCACTTGACTTTTATCTGTGGGGTCATTTAAAGAAACTCGTATATGCAGAGAAAATCAGAAACAAACACCATCTCCAGCAACGCATTGAAGAAGCGTGTGCCAGCATTTCTGCTGAAATCCTTCTGCAAGTGCATGACGATTGGATTCAGCACCTTCAAATGTGCCTTGACCAAGAGGGACACCATGATGAACACATTAAATGACTGTCCTGTATGGACAACAGTCCAGCCTGTAATTCCAAACAAAATGTGTTGTAACTTTTGAACCATAACTGCTACTACAAATCTGTTTACAGGTATGAAATTGTCAGAAAATGCTGACGTTATTTGATATATCACACGACCCCCTTTCCATTTAAAAAAAATTGACTTAGATTCAAGATGGTGGCCATGTTTGGTACATACTGCAAAAGATAGACCACCTCACCCATATTGGAATATTCAGATTTACGAATTCCTGCAAGGTTTTCAAAAAAAACAGGGTGTACTGCGACTTTTGACTCACCCTATACTTAAGAATATTCATCATACATAACCTGTTGCTTAAATCATAAAACAAAATATTAAAAGGTGGTTGTATTATGATCCACCCTTCTACCGATAAAATATTAAAAACCAAAGAATAAACAAATTTGAAGAAGGGCCATACCTTCCACTAAAAACACTTACCCTTTCAAAGGCCTTCCTGGCAGTTTCGTTTAGTGCAGCAACTGTTTTATTAAAAGCTTTCTGCATTTCTTCCATTTGCTTTCTATAACGCTGACTCAACTCTTCTAGATACTGGCTACTTAACGACATATTCAGTTCTAAGGCTTTGATGCGATTGCTTAGACGCACAAACACAGATTCCTTCTGTACGGATGAAGTTAAAACAGTTTTATTGGCAACTCCTGGTCCCGTCACCGTCGACACAATAACTGGCTGAGAAGGTTGTTGGCTGGTTGACGAAGTGCTAGTTTCAGTCAATTCTAGCAGAAGCGAGTCACTTATTGTGCAATGCTCACCAGTGCAACTTGTGCCATCAGACGAGGACGAGGCATCAGAGGTCATCTGGTCCATTCCAGAGCTATCACTGGTAGATAATATGGGCAAGTCTTCTTTCACGGTAGATTCATCTACTGACGTTACTTTTGTTTTGTGTGCAGAGTCAGATGAAGATACTAATGTAACAGACTCTTCAACAACGTCGGTGCCTAACTTGTCACTCGTTGGAGAAACACTGATGTCTACAGACGGTACCACAATATTTTCTGCCAAGTCTGGTGAAGAAATTTCCTCCTTGCTGCTTACGGTGCTCTCGTTAAGGACTATGTCGGCCATGTAATCTTCACTTTTTATGGTCTTTGTGGGATGAATTTGCTCTTGCAAAGATAAATTAGTTGGAATATCACTTGCATTTTTGAGATCACTAGAAGCTTTGATATCAGAAATTTGAGAAATGTTGAACAGAAGGGTTTCACTTATGGAGTCTGTTGCTGTAATTCCACTAGGTGCAGATGTTCCACTTAAATCTAAAGCAGGTTCGAGAGATATCACAGACGGAATAAACATACTGCCTTTGAACTCGCTTTCGGGGAGAGCTGCAGAAGGTTTAGTACAATTTGGATAGGATTCACTCCTTTTTGACTGTAATAAATCCTCCTCTTTCCACTTATGCAAGAACGACAAAGCCACGTATCTAACAGGTCCTAACAATGCTTTTAAATATTGACAAATTCCTCTAGCTTCGTGTGGTGAACAGTCTTTAGAAGAATCCTTTTTGTTTAATTGTTCGGAGCAGCGCAAAAGTATTTCTCTAATAATTGACAATTGTAATAAATTATTAAGTGCCATAAACTCGCAACTTAATACTTTTTGAACAGCCGTCACATAACTTGAATTTTCCATTTTAAAAACATCCAAATCCGAAATCGAAAAGTTTCTGTAATGAAACAAACAAGAAATTTTAATAAGATCAGGCACTGGATTTAAATTTTAATAAAAATACTCTTTGTAATTTGCATAATAAAACACTAGTTCATATATAACCAAGGCGTGGCAATTAAACACCCGGACTAATTCAAATACTCACGAACGGCAGGTCCAAATGAAAACTCTGTTTAATATGATTCAAAGTAATCTCCACTGAACGCAATACGCTTTTGAGTGCGTTTGTACAAGTTTGTAAAAAAAGCTTTTAAAGTCCTCGGAAGGAATCCTCTAGATTTTCTCAACATCTTGAAATCAGATACCTTTCATCTGTTGGAACAAGAAAAACTCTGGAGGGGCCAAATCCAAAGAATAGGGCAGGTGATTGAGCTCTATGTTGCCAGATCCAGAGAAATCTAATAAATTTTTTCATTCCTCAAATCCTCCGTTAGAATCTAACGAATTGCCTTCTCGTTGCAGCCAAATTCATCCGCAAGCATACGAATTGCGATTCGGTGATCAGCATGACTAGTTTCCAGACTTTCTCAGTGGTTTCTGGCATTCGGACAGAGACTGGTCTTCCAGAACGCAAGTCATTTGAAAGACCGATCACTTTTGAAAATGTGTGGTGCCACTGGGAAGGGCCATCCCTCGAGTGCTGGAGGATACAAAGCAGCATTTGGTGCAGTACTGCTAAACGCCACCAGAGCACCGAAATGGTACAACCAGCCAGAAAATTGGAAGTGTGAGCCGTCATAAGGTTCCTGGCATTTGAACGGGAACAACGCCAAACAAACCCATGAGGAGTTAGTGGCCGTTTATGGTGACAATACCCCATCGTATGAGACAGTGGCCATGTGGTGTCGACTTTCCTGTGAGGCTGGAGGCCAGACAAGAGTGGAAGACGAACCTCAGAGCAGACGCCCTTCCATCTGTGATGAACCACAAATTGCAAAGCAAGTGGAGATGACAATACTCTCAGACCGCCGTATCACCGTGGAACAGATCAAGGTGTCCAAAGGGGTCAGACTTCTGCATGACAAAGTTCCAGCATATTCCGCACACGAGACGAAGGTGGGGTTTGAAATGTTGACAGCCCCATCTGCTGTATTCATCCGACCTAACCCCCAGCAACTCTTCCCTCACCTGAAGAGCCTGCTTCATGGATGCATTTCCAAGACGACAAGGTCTTCTTTGAGGTGGAACAGTTCCTCAACAGCCAAAATGAGGATTTCTATAAAAGTGGCATCCAGCAAGTTGTCCATCATTAGGAAATGTGTATTTCCCTGGCAGGTGCTTATGTGGAGAAGGACTGACGCTACCACCATACAGCATCACCCCCATCTCTCAGTCTTCCAGCTGACTGTAACGACTTCATGACTGCCATTCGTATTTGTTTGGGATAGGGCATCATTCCCGTAGGTAGTTTTCAATATCTGCGTACGCAACTGTAAGCAGAAATTAACGCAACCCCGTTGTTCTGTACATTTTTCTTGACGATATTTGTTCACATGCGTCACTATAATACATGCCTGAATAAGAATCCTTTGCTAAGTTATTAAAAAAGAAAAAAAATCTATGCAGCAGTGCAATAGGCAACTCATACAAACCAAGTCTTGACTTTGAATTTCTGTTCACATTTTATGCAGCGGCCTTTGTCTGGCTATTTAATTGCCACACCTTGTATTCCGAGAAGGTATCAAATGACTGATTTGAAATAAATGTGTTAATAAAGTTTCTGGGAGAAATGAAAATCAGGTAGGGTTATCCATGCATATATTTAGAAAACAAGCTGAAGTCATTTCACAATTTCAACAAAAATTTATTTTTACCATGCATTCATTTGAAATGAGTAAACGTTACATGAAACATCACTGTAAAGTGGTTTAAATGCAAGCCAATTCTAAAATTTATATAAAGGAAAAGTTGATGGTGACAAAAACACCTTTCAATTGAAAGGTAAACAAACACAATCAACTCTAAATACAAAGATGCTTAAAATATAAATATGTACAAAATTGAGGCATTTGGTAGTAACTTAGTAAACTGGCAAAAGATGTTAAATGCATCGTTTGGTCCTGAATGTTCTAATGATAGAATCCACTCTCAACAAGTACGTTAATTCATTAAGGTACCCAACATTTCGCTGACCGTGTCGTATTGAGTCACGATATAGAAAGTC
This sequence comes from Rhysida immarginata, assembly GCA_023313115.1. Taxonomy (NCBI): domain Eukaryota; kingdom Metazoa; phylum Arthropoda; class Chilopoda; order Scolopendromorpha; family Scolopendridae; genus Rhysida; species Rhysida immarginata. The sequence goes on from JAHWFO010100092.1 coordinate 205,335, forward strand.
TGTTCAAAAAAAAAAAAAAAAAAAAAAAAAAAAAAAAAAAAAAAAAAAAAAGCTTTGCCATAGCAAACAAACCATTGCACTGACTAAACTCCTGTAAGCGGCGCCACGTAGTGGCAACTTTTGGTAACAAAATGTTTGGTGCGCCATTCCATCTTTATCCCTTGGCAATCTACAGCTGCCAAAGTGAGCTTATGCGATCACCAGTCTGCTAAGTGAAGATGAACTGAGTTGTGGAAAAGGAAGAGCTGGGTTTTGCACCATGACAATGCACAGAATCACTCATTTCTACTTCGGAAAGTGGAAGAAGTCTGCCTGGGCCAAATCTGCAGAGTACGGACTGTAGGGAAGAACGGCCACTTCATTAGCAGGCAGAAACTAGCCAACAGACAGACGCGTGATTTTCTGCATTGTCGTAGTACAAACCTAACCCTTGTTTTTCCACAGATCAGTCCATCTTGACTTAGGCGAATGCTGAATTAAGTGCCTAGGTGGTCTCTGGTTCCAAAGATTCCACTAGATAGCACCACATACAGGAGCTCAATCAGTGCAATGGTTCGTTTGCTATGGCAAAAGTTAGTCTTTTTTAGAACAGATTTTGTATCTAAACAAGTTCTGTAACAGGTAATGCCACTACCAGTAGCTCAAATGTTCAAATGAGAAAAATACAGGGCCATTTCACCTTTGATAGGTTTTAATAAATTTATTTATTAAGCAAAAAGATTTTAATCGATCATTCATTTCAGTTTGATTTTTGTTAGTTCAATTAATTTAGATTTTAATTCTAGCAAAAGTGCAGATAGATGTAATAAATGGACGCAGTTGACATAGGCAGCCAGGCTTCCTATAAAATTGAACATGCCAGCTATGCTTGCGATTTTGATACAGCAATCTGCAAAAGTTTCAATCACTGCATATACTCTAGCACATCTTTTACAACTTCTCCAAAGAAAAAAAACATAATTAAGAAGATTGAAGCCCTTGACAAAAAGCAGTTCAACCGCGAATGATTTTCCAAAATCCACAAAGCAAAAATGACATGATTGCGATTACATATTCAATAAAGTGGGAACTGGTGAATTATTTGAAAATCAATTTTTTGAAGTCAGTTTTTCGAACTCGATTTTCGAAATGCACTTTTTTGAGAAACAAATTTTTCAAATGACATTTTTTGAACTTCAATTTTTCGAATCGAAGTACTGACCATGTATCATGATTTGGTCATCTTAGTGAAAGACACCAAAGAGGCACACAGGGCCGAGAATTATGTGAGGCACGATGCACCGAGAGTAGTAAGAGTTTCTTAATTTTCATCTACGAAAAGCAAATTCTGCTTGTACTCCTCAGGAAAGAATGTCACGATGGAAATTAGGTTCAACAATGTCACAACAGCTGGTTCGACGTTTTCTTTCATACGCACATTTCTTGTTGTTCGTTTCATGTTTGGCACATTAGGTAGTTTTACTGCAGCACCTTGACTGGCTCTAATCGACGCAGAAGACAATGTAGGTTGGTGTATCAAGAGTTTCTTGCTGTTCACTTGTCTTTGTAATATACCGGGCGTTTCACAGGGTATAGACCAAAGAAAAAGGCGAATAACATTTGAACGGAAAAAGATCTTCATTTCAAACTTTCAGGATCAACACTTGAGACTAAAGGAAATTAACAGATTAAGTTCTCAAAATGCTTGCTGTCGGAACAGACAACGAAACGAAGTCTCTGCTCAAAATTGGTGATAACATGATTGAGTTGTTCTGTTGTAATCGACTTGATCACATTTGTTATCACTGTTTTCAAGTCTTCGACAGTTTTTGGTTGATTTCTGTACACTTGATATTTAATATAGCCCCATAAAAAAAGTCCATTGGTGGTAAGTCAGGGCTATGTGGGGCCAAAACAGTCCATCTCCAAAGCGATTCGGGAAGCCTCTTATGCTGACACGGTCGTGATAGCGATGTCTGAGCAAGTCAAGAACATGTCCAGTTTGAATGTGGAGGAGCTCCATCCTGCTGAAACCATTCGTCTTGGATCCAGTGTTTGTTGTAGGCATCAGGAATGAACCTCATTGTCAAGAATTCAAGATAGCGTTCAAAGTTCAAAAAAAATATGAACCCAAAATGCCATCAGCACATAAACCACACCAAACAGTGACCTTTTGTGGATGAAGAGGCTTGACAACAACAAATTCTGGCTTTTCGCTGCCCCAAATCCGAAAATTTTAACGATTGACATAGCTATCCAACCAGAAGTGTGTCTCATCGGAAGACACGATATCACTACAGCTGACACCATTGTCCACCATGTCGCACATGCTTGTTAGCGAACTCCAGTCTTTTTTCCACGGCAGGTAGGCCGAGGGGTTGTCCTAACTGAATTTTGTAAGGAATCATGTGAGGATCTTAGCGGGCTATTCTCCATGCTGTGGATGCACTGACGTCAAGTTGTTGAGCCAAGTGTCGACCTGATGTTGATGGCTCTTACTCCATTATTGTTTTGGCAGCGGAGATGTTCTCGAGTGTCCTTGCTGTCTTTTGTTTGGTCTGCATACCGACTTTGTCACCAGTCACTGAACCTGTTTGTTCAAACTTAGAAATTAAGGTTCTTAACATCCTTGGAGATGGCTTTGGCCGATTTTTAAAGGCACTAGACCACTTCCTGAGTGTTTCGGCAGGGCTCTGGTCACAATGATAAAAGTCATGACCAAATAAACACGCTCTTCGACTGAATATCGAATACAGGTTCCGGATGGACGATTTAACATTTATTGGAATAGCTTTTAACCGAAATAAATAAATAATAAATAAATAAACTGGTACAAATGACGCTACCATTATTCTTCAAATTTTATCAAACATTCATTTAATTTTGATAATTTTTTTAATTAATCCAAATTAATATAATTTCAATTCAAAAGTAATAAATGAACTCATTTATTTAGGCAGTCAGCTATGCATGCGGTTTTGATACAGCAATCTGCAAATGTTTCAATCATTGCCCGTACTCAATCAAGACAAAGGGCCTGTATTGTACGAGGGCTGGAATTTCAATTTCTTGTTAGTTTCTCTATCCTGGCTTCATAAAACTCTGAATGTATTAATCTGTTAAGGAGAGGAGTTTCAAATAAGTGTCTTTAGGGATATCATTACAGAAGCAGTTGAAGATGTAATAAAAATTTATGCCAGGCTCTTAATGGTATAAATTATTAATGAAAATAAGAAAGAAAATTCCATGGCCTGGTTTTGAACAAGGAACCTTCAGCTCAATACCCTCAATACCAACTGCACCACTGTGGACCTGAAAGCATTACGCTGTGACATGTCATGTCAGTGTGTAGTAATTTTGGTGTGTCACATGGGCCTGGCGGGAACATTTTGGACACAATATACAATCAATCCTTGTTATATATATTTATGTAGATTAGTTCTTTGTTAATGGTGTGTTTCTTTTATA
>JAHWFO010100092.1:218781-259552 GCA_023313115.1 Rhysida immarginata
ATGGACACTACTTTTAAACAACAATCACCCTAGCCAACAATCATAACCAACAATTACAACCAACTTAGCTTCATCACCTTTATATCAATTGTTAAATTCTTATTTCAACTGTTTTCACCATTCAAAAATGTAATCCAACCGATGATGAGAAATATTCTCGAAAACGTTTTTTATATAAATTTTATCCCAAATATTTGGATCACCCTCTTCAAAATTTCATCTGTATCTCAAAAACAACACTTCCTTCAAGATTATCGTTTTTTCCCTATCAACATTATCTTCACAAGACTTCATGTACATCCTCAATAGACTGGGTTTATTTCTACTATCAACAACATCTTCAATAGACTACATCCTTTGAGTTTTCTTCCATCTCACAAGTTTCTTCATCGTTTTTCAAGATTGGTGACTTTATTTATTATATATTTTTTTGTTTTTATTAATTTTACGATTTTCCCCAATAAAAGGAGACTGAACACATTAAAATTAAAATTTTTTAAAGTTTTTTTGTTTATACCACACGGGTTTTCAACCCAATGCAATCCATTTTCAAGAAACTTGACAAACGACAGTAAAGACAACACCCTGCAATCAGAATATTAAAATATGAGCATTTTTACTAAACAATGTTTATCTGTGCATGCGCAAGCATTACCAAAATGTTTTTTGCATAATTTATTAGCCAAATGTATAGAACTACTCTTTTGATAAGCCCAAGCAAATATCTTAGAAATTCAGAAAGATATCGCCAATAGAATGAGTTGAATTTCAGTTGCTCTCAAAAATAAACAAAATGATAAGGAGTTTTATCCAAATTTTTATTTTTGGACCGGTTTGGTTTGATTTGTTTGGTATTATCGTCCTTTTCAACTGCTATGGTCATTTAGGACTGTGTTATAGGGGCCGCAAATTTTGCCTCACAAGGGTTTTTAACGTGCAGCTGGCAAACAACTACACGGAACCAACGGCTTTACTTCCCCTCTGAAGGAAGTGAGTGATCTCAGAATTTTCCCCCTGAAAAAATCGTCGTCATCCTCGGCAGGAGTCGAACCCGCGTCCTCTGGCATCAGAGGCGTTCACGCAACCACTGAGCCACCGAGGCCGATATTTTTGGACCGGACACCAGTATTAACTTCTCCTTAAGTTGATACGAACTCAATACGAGGTCAGTATGCCTTCGTATCAACTTAAGGAGAAGTTGAAACCGGTGTCCGGTCCAAAAGTAAATATTTGGTGAAAGCTTCTTATAGTTTTGTTTATTTTTGAGAGCAACTGAAATTCAACTCATTCTAACGGCGATATCTTTTCGAATTTTCACAATAGTTGCTTGGGCTTTTTCTAAGAGTAGCTCTATACATTTGGCTAATAAATAATACAGAAAATATTTTGGTAACGCTTTTTTTTTTGGTTAATATTTTTTTTTTTTTTTTTTTTTTTTTTCCAACTTACTGGCCTGTTACCATTTTTTACTAATTTCATTAAGTTTTTTTTTTTGAGCCAAAAAAATTCGAATCACCCTATATGCGCATGCGCAGTTAAACATCATTTAGTAAAAATCGCTCATATTTCATCTAATATTTAATATTTTAATATTCTGAATGCAAGGTGTTGTCTCTACTGTAGTTTGCCATGTTTCCTGAAAATGGATTGCATTGAGTTGAAAACCCTGTGTGGTATAAACAAAAAACTTCAAAAAAATTCGTTTTTTTTTTCTTTTAAAAGAAACCGTCACTGAAATATAAGAGGTGTAACATGCTTTTTACACCTCTGAAGTTTCAGGATAATTCCTCAAGTATTTTTCTAGATATTCGACAAAACCTCTAAATCGAAAGATGTTCCTATTATTCTGTCCACCCACTGTATGGCTGAATAAAACTTCTTTGTGGAAAAGTGGCATGTCGTTTCTCCTATCTTCCTCTGAGTAAGTATCCACAGTGTCTTTTAGGGTTTTTACTATTCATTAAATCTATTTTTGTTCCCATTCTCACCTATATCATGAATCTTGGGTAATGACTGAAAGTGTGTGATCGCAGGTACAAGCAGTCGAAATGAGATTCCTGAGAAGTGTGGCAGGTGTTACCCTACTAGATAAAAGTGCACAGCAGCACAATAAGGGAATCTTCAGGTGTTGAGCCACTACTTCTCTGCTTTGAGAGATCTCAGTTGTGTTAGTATAGCAAACTGGTCTTTCCTTGGCAGTTGCTTTTTTCCAAGCCAGTGGGTAAGAGGCCAAGAGGTTGGCCTGGAACCAAGTGACTAGACTACAGGGAAAATCGGAGTTCGAGTCGCTTGGACATTACTCTTGAGGACATGCACCTGATGGCGGAAGATCGCGAGCACTGGAGTAATATCCAAACGGATAAATGGGTTTGAAAAGTTAAGTATAAAACACCTAGCATTTGCCTCCATCTCTCTTCCTGTTCCCTTGATTTCCAGGACTACCATGGCTCCTTGTCCATGGCACTCCTATCTCCACATTTTGGACATATAAAAAATTTATTCTAATTACATTTCTCTCTTAATGCCTCACTATAGTTATCACAACCGAAGTTGGGAGTGGAAGTAGTGAGAGCCAATCAGATACAAGCACAAGTTGATCGGTTAGAAAAGGCAAGACAGTTACCTATAGCAACAGTGTCTCCAGGAATTTTCTGGAAACTTTCTTCTCACCGATTAGGCTTCAAAACATTCTCCTTAGCCTGACTGTTAATTGTCGGTCTTTACGACCAAAGCGACAGTGTGCTTCCACCATCGCTGATACTGCAGTGAATGACTTTCACTTTTCACGAGGCAAGACTTCATGAAAGGATTGCTTGTGCTGCCATTCAATATATGCAATCGATAAGGGAATGATTCTGATTGGCTCCTTCTTTCATTGCGAGAGCTATAATATGTGAAAACGTAATATCTTTAGCATCAATGCAAAAAAATAAAAAAAACTTAAAAACCTTGTAGGCTGTCATCTTCTGCTGGGATTTCAAACGGTTCAGACCCGCTCTCAGTCTCTGTATCCAGCACTTCCAGTTCACTTGTTCCATATGCACGAACCAAACTGAGTGGACAATAATGTTCAGAACCATAATGGCTTGACATCTCTAACTACAAATCAAATAAAAACAAAATCCACACATTAAATTACGAGGAGTATTCAATAATACATCTACCTAAGTAAGAAAACAATTGCAGAACAGAACGAATATATTTTTAGTTTCAATATAGTCCCCTTGGACTTCGATACACTTAGACAGTTTCTCCTGCAACAACGTTATTCCTTTTGAAAAAAATTCTTTAGGCTGCTCTGCAAACCAGGCTGTCACCGCTGCCTTAACTTCTTCATCACTCGAAAAACTTTGGCCCATGAGATCTGAACAGAAAATCTGAGGGTGCCAGATCCAGTCTGTAGAGTGGATGATTAAGCTGCTGGTACACACAAACTCGGATAGCGGCTTGCCATCTCCCCCTCCTTTAGTGAGAAATTTTATCACCAACTGTTGCTCCAAATCCACTAATTTCTTGCTTGACTCACATCACTACACACCCCAAGCTCTCACTTTCACTGTTACAATCGCACAGAGCTGAAACTACATACGCGGAACACGAGACACGTAGTAACATGCACGGACTTGTTTTGACTCGTTGAATATTGGGCTTCACCCAGAGGTAGATATAATATTGAATCCTCCTCGTAAGAGATATAATTACTCTTAATAGAGTTTGTACAATCACGAATGATGCGACCTCTTTTGTCGTTAAAGAAAAAACTAAACTACAAAAACACTACCAATTTACATTATGACCAGTATGAAAAAAATTTTTCCCCCCCCCCCCCCCCCAGGCATTTCCCTCCTCCCCTAAATCATGTCCTCTAGCAGGGGGTTCACTACTAGAAAATAAATGTAAGGGTTGAAATATCAAGGAGCTTAAGACATCTAGCTGCTTAAGGTATTATTTATAAGATTGGACATATCGCTATTTCATCGAGTAGCAATGCTCTTCGTTATGAGGGGTGCAGCAGGTTATAAACATTATTTTATTAAATTTCCAATAGCTGCATGTGAATAATATCAAACAGATAATTTAAAAGAGGGTTTCTATATTATATTAAAGAAATTAGCGATAAAATGTCAAGTTTTAATGTTATGCTGCTTTAAATTTCAAGCTGCGATAATTCTCAGAGTTCAAAACCGACCTCAAACACCTGAGCATAGTTAATTTATTGGCCGAAAGATAAAATGCTTTATTAAAAAAATTCAAGACAGCATTGCAAACAAAGACCAAACTCTAATTTTTTAATGATGAACTTAAATTTTATCTCAAGTCCAAAAACACAAGAAATATCAGAAATTGGAATATATTTAGCTCAGATTGTTCCAGATTCCTTATACAAAGTTATAATTTGTTAACTACTATGAATTTAAAAAAGAAGTTACCTTCAGATATTTATGAAATGACTGTTGCTCCAGAGGAAAACTCTGGATTGTTTTTTCATCTTGCGCTACGTAAGTTCCAAGAAAAACCCAATCTCTAGATGGATACCTGTCACTTGAAAACACACTGAATTCTTTAGGTGACGAAGAATACAGTTCAAAATTTGCCACATCTATTTTCCTTGCCTGAATGGGCTCACACAGCTCGATTACAAACCAGATTTTGGCAGTGCAAGGATTTAACATGTACTCATCGTGATAATTATTCAGAATGGCAGAGGATGTTTTTGCTTCAGGATTTGTACCAATGATCTTTGCACCACAATCGGATGAGGCATAATTCTTTTGTCTCATCTTGGGAACTGAAGAAATTTTTCCTTGTGCAGAAGCAGTGCTGGGACCATTGCCACCTGGAAAATATTTAAACTTTCAATTAATTTATCATTGAATTAATATGTAAATCTTTTTTTTTTTAATTTTAATAATGAGTTAAATTTTGAAATCTATTAAATCATGTCAAGCCATATTAGCAGATAATAAGTTAATAATAATGTCTCAATCTTTTTTGATCTTTAAAAGTCCCTTAGCTCTAGAACTTATCCTACTGCCTGGAAATATGTTAAAATTAAACCCATTCTGAAAGTGATGTCCCCATCCAGTCCCCCTGATTATAGACCAATCACAATGATCAGTTTTCCAGCCAACGTGTCATAATCTTAGGTTGCGAAACATCTAGCTGGCTTTATTGATCCTCATCTACCCCAAGAGCAACATGGATTTTGAAGGGGCAGATAACACTCAAACTAATTTGTCGATTCTTATACAAGAACTAGCGCACAACTTTGATAGAAGGAAGCAAACTGATGTGATTTATTTGGACTTCACTAAGGCATTTGATAGAGTTAATATTATGCTCCTATTAAAAAAATGAATGTGATGGGTTGTACCAATAATATATTTAATCGATTCACATTGCTTTTGTTAAAAGAGATCATATTTTTATAGATAACTTTGTCTGTACGTCCAGGGTGGGACACATTCAGAGTGGCATCCCTCAAAGCTCCCCATTGGGACCGGTGCTTTTAATGTAAAGCAGGGAGCATAAAAATTGGCAAGAACCAAAACAAGCGTTTTAATATAAGGAAACATGACATCCATAAAAATAAGGTAATAGTTATGTACTGGCAACAGTTGACAATAACGTGCGCTACAAAATCATTTCTTGATCTTCCCTCCTTGTTTTTGCAAGCACTCCTACAATCTGCCGGGCATGCCATTGAAAAACGATTCCAACAGATCAAACGACATATCCCACATTTCTTCTAGCAGACGTTTCCAGTCATTGAAATCTGTTGGGCCATATTTGGCAAGAGCACATTTACTAAATCTGTGGATGGTGAACAGCCAACTGTGCAATACAGCATTGATCATAGCCTCTAGTATCTTGGGTCTACCTGATCCAGCCTTGCTTTCGATGTCTTCTCCTGAATCAAATTTCTTCATTATTTGGTAACATGTTCTCAAAGGTATACCTGATCTTTCACTGGCCTCCTGTCACTTTCCCAAAAAACTCCGAGCGTGTTTCTATTCTGCTGCTCCATTGCTCATATTATTCGTAATTAACTATGCAACAACCTTGCGTTAGTTATATGGCTTCAATGCAATATACCTGCCCTAACTAAGTTTGTAATTTCAACCTTGCATTTTCAACCTAACTAAGTTTCAACCTTGCATTTTGTAAGGTCATTATTTTACATGCACTTTAACATTATGTACATACTGCAGTTTTGACAATTGTTATGCTCCCTACTTTATTTATTGCAGATTTGCTTCCACTTGAACTCCCTGCCCTGTTTTCATATTTTAAATTTTGACCTCAACTGTCAATTAGCTTCAAATATGACATCATTATTTCCACTCTACTCTTTCTTTAATCTCGTTGGTTTTCCTACACTGGACACCATCTTATGACGTCATGAAAAAGGCTAATAGCAGAGATTAGGATAGAGCATTCATCATATCACAACAACACAACATCTTGGAGAAGAGTGAGTGGGCTGATGAACCCCCCAAAATAGCTTTAAAATGTGAACTTCTTAATAATTTATGAATGAAAATATATGTGACTGGTTAATTATTGATCTGAAGGTTTAGAATATTAATTTCATTGTTAATCAATAAGACGAAAACCTCTTGTCCACAACTGATAAAACCTCTTGTCTTATCCAGTTGTGGACAAGAGGTTTTCGTCTTATTGATTATGTCGTTATCCACAGTAATTAAAGGATTCTCAATTTCATTGTTAGAAAACAATTCAACAGACTGGTTAATTTAAAGCCATAAACTCAAATCCACTGTGTTTTTATTGGACAATTTTTGCCGATCTGCGACCGATCTACAAGTATGAAGTGTAACAGAATTTTCCTATAAAAAGATAGGAAGCAAATATAAGAGATGTATTGGCTATCGACCAATTATAGATATATCGATGTATTGGCTATCTGCCAAAAATAATCTTGAAAACTTTTTGATTGATCGCAGATTGGCAAAAATTATCCGATAAAAACAAGATGGATTTGAGCTCATGGCCTTAAATTAACCAGCCTTTGTTAAATCATTTTCTAACAATGGAATTAATATTCTAACCCTTCAGAACCATAATTAACCAGTCACATATATTTTAATTCATAAATTATGAAGTTCACGTGTTATTGTTGGCGGTTCATCAGTCCACTCTGCTCCAAGATGTGATGTCACAGAATGATCTATCCTAATCGCTGCTATTGATCTGTATTTCATTGACAGAGCCATAGCCGCTGCTGAAGAAATAAGAGTTATGCAGGTTCTCGCGATAGGAATTGACATGTTCCGCCAATTTCCTCAGCAGCAGGGAGCGGAGGAGCAGATAGCAAAATTTTTTTTCTTAATATCAACTCATTCATTAAAATGAGATTATAATTATTTACACATTTTATTAATAAATTTATAAATCTTTCATTAAATATATAAAAATAATTTAGATAGTTATATAAATAATAAAATTACTATCTAAATTACTAAGTAATATACTTTGGGACGATAAAACTAAATAGTTCTACTTTTTTTTTTTTAGACCCAAGAAGTTTGCAACCTTTAAACGGTTATTTTTTCGTTCCACCGTTCAAATTTACGGCTGCGGCCTAAAGTGAATGCAGCCAATATTCGAAAAAATATGGTAGTTACTGATAACACAGCTTAGATTATCATTAATAGTAGTATTCTAATAAACATGTCCATTTATTTTTTCTTTTACCTTACCAACACAGCCAAATGCCAAACAACAGTGCTGCTATTTCAACACAATTTTCAGCTTCAATTGAACTTATCAGAGGAAACTGGCATATGCACAAATGAGTAAAACTCATTCAACCAATCAGAAACGAGCAGGAAATGGCGCAGTACTTGTTCCTGGCATTGCCTTAGTGATGCCAAACTGAAACCAATCGTCAATAGATTAGTTGAAGCGATATTTTGATTGCCTTATTGGTCTGCTGTATTATTCTATCATATTATCTCCACGTCCATTCTCCTTTAAATAGTCAAAAACATTGTAAATTATGACTCTAGCTTGACTGTTTATAGTTTTCCTTGAACTATAAATCATAAGATGTTCAGTGAGGGTTTTATTGTACGCCAACCTCAGCTGTTCATATAGGAGGTTGCATATTATGGATTTGCAGTTGCATCACCAGAGTGTGCAATGGTTATGGATTGGTATTAGCAACATCCGGTTGTTGCAGAGTGCGAACGAAACACATGAAAGTTTGATCGTGCTTAAATTCTACAAATATTAGACTTCTTTAGAAGTCGTTGTCGAAAATAGAAAAATGTATATAATCTAAAAATATTTTTAATGTTTATAAACGTATTTTGTATATTTTTAAATTGGGAAAAATGAATAAAGATTAAATAAAACTGGGCTGAGAGTCCTTGGTGCCAAAGTGGGTGGAAGAAAAGCAGAGTTTAATTTTAACATATTAAAGAAATCAGTGTGTTTCAGAGCATTAAATATTCTTATAGTCCATAATTTAAATATGCCATGGACCCCCTCTTGAAATGAAATCCCTCTTTCTTATTACACTTCTGTGCTGAATCAACCTGAATAAGGGATAAATATTTAAGAATATATACAAGTAACAAAAATAGATCGCTGTATAGGGAAACAATTTTTACTACTTACAAATGTGATGTTGGAAAACATTTACCTTATAATTTTTACGAACATCAGAGCAGTAAAATTACTATCACTACTGCTATTATTATCAGAGCTACAAATGTTATAAGTTTTAGTGAGTGCCTTGTCCTGATTTAAAATCTTATGTGCCTCTTTGGGAGATTTGCAACCAGGATTCCGTATTTTTCGATCTTCTTAAAAATAATTCATGATGTACTTATTTAGTGCTCCTTTTCATTTAGAATAAATTGAGATGACATCAGTCAAATTCCAGCACTCGCATTTGTTGTTATTGGTATAAATAATTTTATTTCACTATAACTGTACAAGAGTCGACTTTCGACTTTCTTATGGCATCATCAGTTGTAATTGTATATTTTAACAAGGATCTAAAGTTCTTATATATGATGATGCCATAAGAAAGGCAAAGTCGACTCTTGTACAGTTATAGTGAAATAAAATTATTTCTACCAATAACAACAAATGCGAGTACTGGAACTTGACTGATGTCATCTCAATTTATTCTTTAAATAAATTTGAAGTTACTGAATTTTTAGTTAATTTTTTATGTAATTTAATAAAAGTACAAAAAACACAAATTGTATAATAATTAAAGGTTTGATCATGTTTTAAAACTTTTTAATTTTATTTTAGTCTTATTTCATTAATTTAATCGTTCAAATTTTGTAATTAATTGTATAAGTGTTTATTTAATAAAATGTTAAATTTTTAAATTAACATCTTATAAATTAACATAAATTTATGATTAGCATAAATAAATAAAACACTACTATTTATCCTGAGACGTGACTGTGTAATCTTCAGGAGAAAAATGAAGACTGCATAATTTCATGTGATTTAAAATTTTCTTTCCAGATTAAATTTTTTGAATCCACTGCTTACTTATAAGGGCCGTACGAATGAAAATGAAAATTTGTGTGAAAAAAAAAAAAAAAAAAAAAAAAAAAGACGGGTAGGATCGTAAGTTTGTTTTCAACAATTGCAAAACCCCACATGCAAATTGAACAATAGGTTGCAAGTGTTGCATCACATGAGAAAGAACAACAAAATGTGTTGCCCGCGCTTGGAAGCTCTGCGAATGATTGCTTCGTCCAAACAACAAAATGGAGTCAACAAAACGGGAACAGAGAGCAGTAATTCGTTTTTTGACATGTGAAGGAGTTTCAGTTTCTGAAATTCATCGTCGTATGCAGAACGTCTATGGAAATGACTGCCTAACCTTCACTCGTGTTTGGGCATGGAGCAAGAGGTTTTCGGAGGGATGGTCATCATTGCAAGATGATCACAGACTGGACAAGCAAACCGCACCATCACGGATGATTCCAAAGCCAAAACTGACTGTCTTAAAGGAAAACAGAAGAGTGACAATCGATGTCGTGGTTGCTAAAACTGGCCTTAGTCGTGGAACTGTTCACTCCATTATCAGGAACCATCTGCAATACAGAAAAATCTGTGCACAATGGGTCCCACATCATTTGACATCAGAACAACTTGGGAGTTCGAATGGCCATACATTTGACTCGCTATGAACAGGAAGGAGAGAGTTTTCTCGACAGAATCTTTACAGGGGATGAAACTTGGTGCTTTCATTTTCAGCTCGAAAGCAAATGTCAAAGTCATCAATAGAAGCATTATGGGTCACTGCCCCCGAAAAAATCAAAAGCAATCGCAAACAGCACAGGAAAGGTGATGTTGACCATGTTTTTTGATCGCAAAGGCCCAATTTTACTGGACTTTCTTGAAAAAGGCACCACAGTTAACGCAGCACGATATGGGGAAACATTGAAGGCACTGCGCGCAGCCATCAAATGCAAGCGTCCTAGACTTCTTACAGAAGGAGTGCTTCTCCACGTCCTCAGACCTCAAAAGCAATAGTAGACCTCATCAAAAAGTTCAACTGGGAAGCAATGCAGCATCCACTTTACAGCCCTGACTTATCCCCATGTGACTTTCACAGGTTTGGGGATTTCAAGAAATACCTGAAAGGCTGCAGGTTTCAGTCGGATGATGAAGTGAAGGAAGAGGTTTTGGAATGGTACCACACACAACCGAAAGACTTCTTCCATAAAGGAATTACACGCCTTGTTACGCAGTGGGATAAATGCCTTAACACATTTGGAGAGCATTTTTAAATTTTTTATATACACTTTGGATAAAATAAATAATTTTCGTTTTTATTTGTACGACTCTTATATAATTCCATTATTCGTAAAGGAATAAATTTTCAATCCTTCATTCTTTTTAGAAGTTGCCAAGGATTGTGGAACACAACAATTGTATGGCATTTTCGCGTTAACTTAACCTTACCGGATATTGCCAATACCAAAACTCTTCCTTGCACACTCTAGTGGCGTAATAAAATACTAAAACATCCAGCTTCCTATTAATGATGAAAAATAGGAAATTAAATTCCTAGCGTGGATTCAAACCAGGAACCTTTGGCTAAGACCGCCAACATGCCAACCAATTGATTAAACACTTTCATCTGAAAGGAAAAACACCAAAAGAAATCAAAGGCACCAGCGTTTAAGACTGTTTAAAATTGGGTAAATGAGTTTAAACGGGGGCGTTCATTCACAAGTGATTATAGCCATGGTGGAGTCCACCACGTTTTAGCCCTTTCGGGTCCTTTGAATAAAGCAAACTTTAACAATCGATAAGCACATATACAATTCATGTGCCAATTTCCTTCTTTTATGCCAGGCACTTTAGTATTTCACTTATAAAAAAAAAAACAAAAGCATTTTTTTAGGGATGAAACATGAAACAATGTGGAAACTATTAAAAATCAGACAAATACATTTTCATAATTAAATAAGTTATAGTTAATCCCAAAATTTGAATAAGCTACTTTTGTTAAATTCTATCAGCTAATTTTTTTAAAAATTTCAAAAGCAAAGGACTACAGACCCGTTTTTTCTTGCTCAGCTAATCGTTTTTCAGTCCATTCTTTAAATGAAGGCATATTTTCAGAATCTGCTGTGTCCTCTACAGAAACACCATCCTTTTTTGTTCCTGTAGAGATTTCCACAGGCGGAATTAATACTGGAATTTCATTATCCGAGGGAAGTTTTATGCTCATGTTGCTGTTTTCAGCAGTAATAGACGCGTTATCATCGCTTGAATTTTGTTCGCTACAAAGACCAATCAATAACACATAAATTGAAAACTTTAAACATAGCATAAAAAAAATTATAACTTATGTCATATGATAATTAATCATGAATTCTATTAAGCTTACATCGTAGAAAATTTTGTATCCAGAATTTGGAATGTCTGAGGGAACTGTGTATTCTCATCTTGTTTATTATTATGAATATTTGGAAGACTAGACATAGACGATGACTCTGCATCAGACAATGATCCCATTATAACTGATAACTTTCTTAAATCTGGTCTGTGAGATTCTTGTGAGGATGAAATAACTTCTTGAACAGTATCTGCAGTAAGTTTCTTATGGCTGTAAAAAGGGGGAAAAAAATAAATTATTGAGTTCAGATTAAGAAAAGCACTTTAAGATAATTTAAAAGAAATCGAATTACTACATAAAATCAGATTTTTAAAAATTCCGCAATAAATCGCTTTCAGGAAATTCAAATGATCATGCATTATGCTGTACATTAATTTATGAGAATTCTACTAAAGACTTTGTACAGAGTTTGTCCAAACAACGATAACATCTAATTGTGTACTGCTTTACATGAAATACAATAGAGACCACTTATGTCACGATTGTTTGAGTCCAAGGTTACGCTACCTGTGACATAGTAAGCCTCAAAATGGAAATTCAAATTCACTGCATAAGATGGCAATAAGGGAATGTTCAAATAACAAAAATGCAGAGCCTTGTGACACGTGAGCTGAATACCAATTTTAACCAACATAAAAATATTTCTTCTATAATTATTCGTTTAATTTTGATAACTTTAATTCTTTTGAAGTGCAGATAAATATAATAAATGAATATACTCAATGTAGGAGCCATCTAACCATGGGCTGTATGTACAGTTTTGCTACAGTAATTAGCAAATATTTAAACATAATGCAGGGTTCTCCCCAGGCCCTTTTGAACGGGCCGCTGCCTGGCTGATTTTGATGCCCACCCAGCTGAATACACGAAAAACTGCACACCACTGCATAATATTTGTTTTTAATTTTTCCCCCCTGCTCGGCTATTTTATCTTTCCACCCAACTGATGAAATTTTCTGGGGAGAACATTGTAATGTATACTCTGGTACAAGCGGATATCAGAAAGTAACACATTTCCTTGATCTCCCATGAGAAGCTTGGATACCACAAAGTCTGTTTGTGTTGGATTCCAAAAAGTCCAACACCAGGATAGGCCGGCAACAGAATGCCATGCAGTCTGCAACATGTGTTTCTGAATGGCATTGTCACAGGAGATGAGTCCTGGGTCTTGCACTCAGGGTTTCAGACCTCAGCCTAAAACTGCAAGCATGGCATGGAAACATCCACATCCTCAGATTCGCAAAAAATTCAAAGTTTCTCCATCAGCTCGGAAGATTATGCTTACAGTTTTTTGGGATACGAAAGGCATCGTAATCGCATAGTTCCTGCTTCGTGGGTCAACCGTCATCACCACTACCTATTGTGAAACGTTGACTAAACTGTGGCATGCTATTCGGGATAAAGAACTCAAATCTGCCGATATATG
Source organism: Rhysida immarginata (assembly GCA_023313115.1). Lineage (NCBI taxonomy): Eukaryota > Metazoa > Arthropoda > Chilopoda > Scolopendromorpha > Scolopendridae > Rhysida > Rhysida immarginata. The sequence goes on from JAHWFO010100092.1 coordinate 232,119, forward strand.
CAATAAACATTATAAATTTAATAAAAATATAACATTAATATTCCCTAAAGTTATATTTTAATGAATTGATAGGTCTGTTCTTCGCACATAGTGAGGGCGAAAATCGAGGGCCGTCCAATTTGGGAAAAAATGTGCCCGCAGGCATAATCACAAATGGCCTGCCAAGCTGTCTGCAAAGTTTCAGAGTAATACATGAAATTTCGAATTTCATGTGTTGGAATAAACATGCTATAGGTGTATAATTACTTAAATAATAGTAACTCCATTTTAATTAAAGGAAACAGAGCTCTTCTCCTGTTACTGTGTTTCTTCCTGCATTTTTCTTGTAAAAATTCTCCACAAGACCTTTTCACTTGTGTTTCGTCTACTTCAACCAGATCTACATAGTTACACAAGACCTTCGTTTTAGTCTGTGTTCCGTACATTTCATAAATTGTATTTCTCCACATTGGGTGACTTTCATTTATCAGTTGTTTTTAATATTTATTTTTATTTATATTTCCTTTAATTAAAATGGAGTTACTATTTATTAATTAATTATACAATATTACATCTCCTACTCTTATATAATACTGTGACAACCCCCCCTACTATGACCCAAGGCCTCGAACAGATTTAGGAAACGATCACGAGGTGGGGTCCATCAGGTGTTTGAGGCACCACATAGAGGGCATTCGCATTGAGATGAGCTGTAAACAGAAAATAAAACCACCCACGCAAATCTATACACAAACAATGCTCTTCATTAACCTCAATTTACCTTGTAAATACACACGCATAACAATAGTGCAGTGGCTGTACACCAAGCTATAAACCCTAAATGCTATAACCATGCATTAGCATAGAGGGGGCCCTCAATTAACTACATACAAACTATTAGCTTTTAGCGTGAGTAGTCAACAGCATACCATTGCTTAGGGCATTAAATGAGTGCAACATCATAACCGGGCATCATATGCTAGCAAATTATGGGCCAACAAACGATCTACCGTCAACTCCTATGTAGGTGAGCCGCTCGCGAAACGGGGTGCTGCCTGCAGCTGATGTGCACTTGGTAAGATTCCAGACAATCAAATACTCCTGAGTACAGGACGCACGCACGCGCCACATGAACCCTTTAATTGAATTAGGGGGGAGGGGCACAGGAACCCCTGTGGCCCGGCTCTTAAAAGAGGCACACTACAGGTGCAGGTTCCTGGCTTTCCTAAACCACCCTCTCAAGTTCTATACAGCCAATGGACTGCTCTCGGCATGCAATTGTCTCCTGCCCACCTCTGTTCTTATGAGGTCACACTCCTTATTATTAAGTTAATTATCTTTAACAACAGCTAGCATCATGAAACCAAAATCTTTTAACATATATCTTTTACAATGGGAGAATCACTGCCCAAAGGCAACATTTGTCGTGATACATAGTCCGCTCAACAGAGCTCGGGGCACACTAGTTTGAACTGTTCTTAGCAGTCTAAGGCACACGGGACTCTTCTAAAACACTTTAACATCCGGGCAAAACCACGTAAACTGTCGCGCATTAAACACTGAACGGCATAATGCATCACGATGCAGTGATAAAGAGATATAAAAAAGTTCACTTGTGATAGAAAGATAGGTCAATATGAGTAAAATAAGGAGAAACACATAGTACAAAAGAAATCGTGTTTTTATTGCGATACAAACAAACTTCATACAAAAGTTTTATCTTATTCAAAAAAGCTTATTTCAATGATAAGATCTTGTTAAATCATATCCACAAATCAATTTATGTTTATATTAAAGAATTCAATAAAGTAGATAGGCCTAAGCAACAACAAAAATACAAGTTACATATTATGAGAGCAAAGTACAAAAGATAATCAGTAATTTACATTTGATTACATTTCAGTTTAATTCTTTGACGAAGAACGCGTCGTGTAATTCCTTTTATAAGGGGAGGAATACAGTAACCCTAAGACAATGCAAAGTTAAAGTCAATTGTCCCTTCTTAATGTTCAATTAGTTCATTTTCAGAGTGTCAAATAAGTCTAAGTAAACTAAGTTCGATCTAGGTAACCTTAAGCCTAATCACTCACGATCGCAGAACTTCTTCCCTTGAGACATGTTAATCATAAGTAACGAGAGCAGCATCAATCCAACATGTTGATTCATAAGAATGAGCACCAGTGTCTATTGTTTGTTGCTTCCCTCCTTAAATATTTTGAAGCTGGCACTTTGAATTCTGGTAGGATTGAAACGCCGTCAACATGTGAAGTGCAACACAAATGTATCTGATTGGTCTATACGGCCGACGCTCTTTGTGATTGGTCTAGTGCACTTGGAGCCCTCTGGTGGTGAAGTCTTTTAAGTTCCCATTTGATTTTTAAGCGGGCAGAAGTCAAATACCAAACATGAGAGTTCCGTTACGCCTAATGCACTGACGATGATTCAATCTCGCATGTCTCAAAAACTACATAAAATTTAAGTTCTGATACAAGTCATGAATTACTCCTAGATCTTTTGACAAGGTAGAAAATTAAAAATGTGTGTTTACATTTCTTTTCCTTTTTGGATATAATTATCTTTTAATATCGGAGCACAACACAATTTGAGATCGTTCTTTTTCGATCATAACTGACAAAAGTTTTCCTTTTGTCACACACTCACCCAACGCCGACTTCAATTTGTACCAGTTGTGGGCTTCTGTGCCCGACACATCAACTTACGAACAGTAGGCTGACGGGGCGATGCTCTTAAATGACCACAGCATGAATGGTAAAACAGTTCCAAAATGGCTTAATAATTCCTCCAACTACTTATAATTTTGCATAATAATTAGAGGCAGAAATGCTTAATAAAGCAAGAACTGCAGATAAATGAACACTGCATGTTTGTCAAAAAAAGTTCCATATCTTAAATAGGGCCGCCAGTCATTCGAAGGACTATCGCACAGAGGCTAAGATCAAGTTCTTAATTTCAGGAAGAAATTATTATACATCCTTGCGGAAGAAAAACTTCAGTCGGAATCGGGAAAAAAAAAAACAACAAAAAAAAACGTCATTAACAACGAATGAAGACGCTGTCATCATCTTCTCGGAAAATCTTAGAGAAAACGATGATAGCCTCAACAACGCCTGAGCACTGTCGCCCATAACTGACATGACAGCAACCAAGCAATTGAGCGAAAATTTTACTTTAAAAAAATAACAGCTATAATATTTTAATAAAATAAATTATAACAACAAAATAAATGAAAAACAGTGCACTGCACCAAAAGAAAATTACAAATTAAACCAACAACTCTCACACTCAATCAGAAGCCAACACACACACATTAGCACTTGCTCACCTCCTCCCACACATTTCAGTGCACAAACTAACGCTCACAAACTAAAACAACACACGAAAAATGACAAACCAAACAAACTAACACTTACTAAACAATTTCCCACCTTCCACATAACACACTAAATATTTTGCCTCTTCCGGGCGCACTGCATTAAACTGACATGTAATGTCACAATATTATAGATGTGTTGTGAACTATCTCGTAATGCCCCAACCTGAGGAGCGCTCTTGTTGTCGGAGCCTCCCTGAAATTCTTGAAGGAGAGAGGAAAAAAAAAAAAAAAAAAAAAAAAAAAAAAAGGGGCCGGTACATGATATATTAAAAGCGAGTGCGTCTTGACGATACCTTATAACTTTATTACTCCATAATCTAAATTTTTATTATAAACTTTCTCATGTTTAGAATGAAATTTTAAATGAAATTAAAGACTCGATCACTTTATATTTAATGATGCTGAAAATTTTTTTATAAATCTTTGATCTTTTTCAGTTTTTATAGATTTTTTCATATCGGCAACTTACGAGATGGATTTATTATTACCTTGGAAGAAGGGAATGTTGCAACAATAACAAATACTTTTCGTTCAGCTAATAATTTACATGAAGGCTTTGAATGGGCAAATTTATTTAGAAAAATTTGTACTTTAAATTGAATAATAATGTTTATTTTATAACATTAATAGTAATAAACAAATTTCGTTATAGTCAAACACTGAAGATTTTTGACTCCAATGTCATGTGTCACTATAGTATGTGTAGGTACTGTATTATTTTTAGCCTTCGATTCCCTGCTGAATATCCACAGTGATTTCATAATTAGTGGATTAATCATAAACACTTGCCAATAAAATGAAACTGGCAAATTTTATGAGGTTTTTACAATAAGTAGAATTAAAATACAGGGTGTTCCAAAATGTTTTAATCATTATATATAAAAAAAAAAAAACTATTAAAGTTAGAGACAAATGGTTTTCAACAATTTGTTTATCAACTCCAAAAGTGTTTTGGTATATTAGTAAGGGCACCATTTGCTGCACCGACAACATCCAAACGATATTCAATCTCTGCCCATGTTCTTGCCGGCATCGCCTCATCTACCAAACTAATTGCAGAAACAATGCAGGACTTCAAATCCACCACAGTTTTGACTTTTGTGCTGTACACTTGTCCTTAAGAAAACCCCACAGGATAAAGTCCAGATCGGGTGAATGAGGTGGCCACAACAAAGGCCCATCTCGCCCAATCCATCGCTGAGGGAATTCAGCATTAAGTGCATCTCAGAGATGTTCCCTTCTTAAACAAAAATTTGTATACACTATGTAAGAAAATATGAACAGATTGTAATTTGCACATTGTTAATGCCCAGTGAGGAAGGGCACCATATTGTTGGAAGAAAACATTTGGTTGGTCGTCCTGAAGTTGTGGAAATGTATATGTTCAAGCATGTCAAGGTAGTTGGAGTTAACACCTGAACGCCTGACGTCAGAGGAGAGTACTCGCTATCGCTTATACAGATTATACTCTGTCCAATGAAAGAAAAACTGGGCGTGTCTAATTAAATTTCCGATTTCAATTGTTAAACATTGTTGCTAAAAAAAAATTAACAATTGCTAACAATTGAAATCGGAAATTTAAATTTATTCAGTTTTTCTTTCGTTGGATAGAGTATAGTATTTATATTCAGTTTCTTTTCAACGCTATTCATCGCCTAGCTGTGCCTAAATTTTACCGATTTTTGACAGCAGTATTAAGAGCATGAACTGCAGAAAATTTTATTTTCACGTTTTACCGAAAGATGATAAAATAAGGAGAATTTGAAACATGTACTCCTTTGAAATATTAGGCCGGGGGGGGGGGGGGCGTGAATAAATTTTTCCTTCGCGAAATAATCGTATTTATATTTAATTATATTTCATTTAGAAAAATAAACTGTTTTGGTAATGCTTATAATCAAACTATATTTATTTTACTAATAATTTTTTTTTATTCTACTTAAAACATTTTTTTTTTTTTGGTTGAACGATTTCCATTATAATAACGACGCTCGACAGACAGATAACGATCCAAATGTTATATTATACTCTATCTAGCCTTAGTTTGCGTGAAATATAATGGACATTTCACTTGTTAAGTATTGTATAATTTTTTTTGTAACAATGTTCAACAATTGAAACGGCCATCACATTTCGCGCAAACTAAGGCTGGATGGACTATAATAGGAAAATTATGACAGATTTAGATATCGGAGATGCTTACTTTTTTATTTTTTGCAAGCATTTACATATGATATCAAAAATCCCTTATTAAGACGAAGTAAATTAATTCTTTTTTCCTCTTTTTCTTCTTCTTCTTCTTCTTCTGTGAAATGTATAGCTTACTGAGTGAGTGAGCAGTTTCGGAATATGTTAATCTGTGGCTTGAACATACGCGCCTCCTCGCCCGAGCGCTGCCGAGTCAAAACATTATACGCTCAACGAATGAGCGTTGTCGGTTTTTATCGATGATCAAATGCGCCTCAGTATAAATCAATAAATCCAGAAGCTTTGATGTAATCGCTATTTGTACATGCAGCCTCATGCCATCTTTGAATACTGAATAAGCTGAGAGTAATAAAATGCTCGGACGGCTTGTAGCTCATCTTTCCCGCGCGCCTCAGCCTCAGTTTCCTTCAAAGCATGGCTTTTTTGTCTCGCGGCAGCCTCAGGAGGTTGCTCGCTCGGACCGTACGCGGCTATAAACAAAACATCGACATCAAGGCAATTTTTTTAAATGTTTCATCCTTACAAATATGGAAGTAGTCACCTGGAATTATGTATAAGTATTTTATTTGCATAAACACTGTAAATTAGAATTAAAACGTTAAATAAAATTTCCATAACATTCGTGCATCTCCTAGATCGCTTTTTATGCATTTTTTTTTTCAAACACTTTTTTTTAATTTTTATCATCGGTTCATACATATAGGGTTATCTATTATTTGTAAATTCAACCTTTCAATGTGATCAAATTCATTTTCATGAATGATTTTCACCAGCAAACTTATTACAAGTGTATATGTGGGTATTGTCTCATGCAAAGATTTCAAACGAATTTCGCCTTTGACGTCACACCCCAATTCAAGATGGCGACGGTGATCGTTCATTTTCATACCGAAAATGCTTTTATTGTATAAAAATAATGAAAATTAAAAAAAATGAAATGTGTTGCAATGTTCAGCAGTTCATAAAGAATAGATTTAGCCCTTTAATATAATGATCAAAAGTTGTCTAAAACATTTTGGAACACCCTGTAAAATTTATAATGGCAACAGAATGAAACAAAGTCACAATTACAAAAGTCTAACAACTACATAACAATTACTGAGGTTTGTCAGTTGCAAATTGGTTGTGTTAATGTTTCTCAGCCACTGCCATTTAAAGTAGGGTATTTCAGAAATCCAATACTTACCCCCCCCCCCTTCCCCCTTCTTTGAATTTTCGCAATTAAATGCACAACAATAAACCATTCTGATTGAATTTTTTTCAGCAGATTTAAAATTGAACAATTTTCTCCGAGCTTGTGTATAATAGCAGAGCAGTCATTTGAGGTCGACAAAAGTTGATATCGTAAGCAACGCACTCTAACGACAGTTGTTGACAAAACTCAAAATGAAATTATATTATTGGAAGTAGCCTTTAAATTACAATTATTTTTTTTTTTTAAATGAAAGTTAAAATTTATCAACCCACAACTTATCAAATATTTTTTAAATGGGTGTATGCCTTTATGTTTAAAGTCTCGAACTCTATATTGTCCTTATCGTTCCTATACACGTAGTGCTTAATGCTGACATACATCGATACCCGACGAGATCTGCTTGCGAATTGTTTATACCGTTCACCAAGCTTAATTACCGTCGTCATTTATCTTACATCTGTATCAGATATTGGTCTATCCTTCCTTTCGAATTGCACTCAGTATCTATCTTTTTATTATTTTAGAAACAACTGGAGCGCTATGTTTTTAGTACTCTTTCTGATGTTCGTGATATAAAGGCTGTTGTTTTGTAGTCGGGTTTATTCTAACTAGATTGAGGTTTTTCTTGGTGTACATAGAGCGGACTCTATACCATTTTCGTTTTAGTCTCTGGATTTAGTCTCCGATAGTTTAGCCTAAAGGTACATGTTTTATCGGATTTTTCCGTTGTGAAAATCTATTAATCTTACTGTTTATTAATTTTACCTTTGAAGAGGTTGTGCAGTGCAAACTTTTGCTTTCCGGATCCCACCCGTCACATACATTATATATTTACTCACATTTTTTTTTTTTTTCTTACATTATTATTATTATTATTATTATTTTTTTATATACATTGTTGGATTTTTTTTGTGCCTTTTAGTGTCTATTGCTTTTCTTATTTTTCTTTTGTGTGATTTTGTTTTTATTTTGTTCATAGTCTGTACTTTGTGGGCCCTCGGTGACCCACATGTCAGTCTTTTTGACCATACAGGCGGCCCCCCGCGCGGGGGGGGAGTGGAGGAGGGATTTAGTATCAGCAAAGCATTCAAAAATTATATGAAATTAACTTCCGGTTTGGTTGCATTTGCCCTTTAAGTTAACGGCAATTGTTATGATGGCCTCTTCATTTTTCTTTATCGTGAGAATAGTGGTTCGTTTACTCCAAATGTTCAGCTGATCTCAGTATTGCTCTTTCCCTCAAGTCAACATTCAACTTATTCTCAAGTGACAATCTTTCTTGTGCAATTTGCCCAAAGTAGATTGTCACATTTTTCTTTTTCAAAGCCACGATATGCTGTGCCAATAATGCACGTTTGCAAACAGAAGGTTCTAATAAAATGCCACCGTTAACGTTTACTTGCATTGAATATATTTTTCCACGTGAACAGAGGGAAATTCCCTAAAAGACAGGAAGCGAAAAGGGGACCCCCAATAAAAACAGGTCAGGACAAATCACGAATACACAAAACAACAGATGGCGAGATTGAGGGATTACTGTACTTTATAATCTAAGATCACTTTTAAATATATGCAATCCTTTTGTTTTCCAAATTTACTTTAAAAATACAGGGTAGTCCAAAAGTCCCTTAAAAAATTAAATTTAAAATTGAGAGCAGGCTAATTTAATACTTAATGCCAACTAAAGAATAAATTTCTTAAACCAGAATATTCTATAAATTAGACAGATTCATCCTAATTGTGCTTTTATAAAATATGAATATACAGGTGAACCTCAATTTTATGAACTCAGACATTCCGAAATTCCGGATTTTATGAAGTAATTCTGAAATCTGGATCCTAATTTCATAATTTTTTGGTAATAAACTGCCATTTTTACGAAATATTTTTAAAAACAAAATACGGTTTTTATGAAGCCATCAACAGTAATTAATAGTAAAATTTTCATTAATTAAACCAATCTTTTTAAGCCTTTTTGTTAAACAAATGATACCCATCCAGGGCTGCAGCATAATTTTTTTTAAAAAAAGTAGCTTTAGTAGCCTGTAAGGCCAAAAATAGTTGCATATTGCCACCGATTTAGTAGCAAAATAGTTGCCTATCGAACTTAATTTGTAAAGCGCTGTTGCCTAATGCACTTACAAAAGAAATATGCTGTGACTATTTGCCGCGAAAGATTGAAGAATAATGCAGATCCGACCATCGTGAAAAACAGGCTTCCACACTTATATTGTCTTCAAAATTACAAAAAATAGAAAGATGACCTTCATAAATGTTATAAAAGTCACTTACATAGATATCAGACTTGTATTAGGAAAAATAGAAATATGACCTTCGTAATTGGTTATATCAGACGTGTATTATTCGAGAAATGACGACTTCTTTCAAAAAGCTCAATGGCAGAACAAAAAGTGACCGCCATTAAGCTTTTCGAGACGAAACATTGTTTCTCGAACAATACAAGTCTGATATAACCAATTACGAAGGTCATATTTCTATTTTACCTAATTTTGAAGGCAAAAATTAAGTGTGGAAGCCTGTTTTTCACGATGGTCAGATCTGGATTACTCTTCGGACTTTCGCGGCAAATAGCCACAGCGAAAGAAATATACTCATATTTTCAAAAGCACGAAGAATGACGCAAATATTATTAACTACTACATCAGATAACATATTTTAGAATGACTTATTAAGTAATCTTTTTATAAAATTTGTAAGATTTAAGCTTTATGAATTCTAAGCAACAAATATTCCTTTGAACAATATAACCAACTTTTCCCAAATTATTATTTCCGACACTTCTTTTTAATAATTAAAGTAAACAGAATATAAGATTTAAATCATAGACAGAATTTTTCTTTATCTGTTAACTAATTCAAAATACATAAAATTTCTTAAACAGTATACATTTACAGCTTACATTAATAGAAAAACTACATATCTTTTTTCTAATTGTAGATACCCAATACTAAGCAAACATTTATGCTACAAATAAAATCTATTAACAGAATAACATGAAATACGTATTATTGAAAATTAAAGGATTTCCACTTTCACGAACTACACAAAATGAACACAGTTAAATTTCACTTTAGCACGTTGAGCAGGAACAGAAGTAGGAAGAAAATTATGATTTTTGTTTTTTGATAAGAAAGGAATGAATTAAGTTTGGTTTTCGCTTGCTCACAAGTTTATTAAGTTATTCTGTTTATTTTCATGTTCCCTCTCCCTTAATCGCAGCTTTTCAGCACCTTCCAACATACCTTGAGCAATTCTAATGGAATGTAAATCACCTTTACCAATAGCTTGCTTAAGTCTGCTGTTTGCCTCTTTCATTAATGAATCAGCAGATTCCTGTGCATCTTTTTTCTCCTGGGCTAAAAGTTTAACTTTGTTTTCCAGTGTTTCAATCGACTGCTTTTTATTTTTAATTTCTTCCTGTCTCAATCTTTCTTTCTCCATATTTTCCTGCTTTTCTTGTTCCTCTTTCAAAGTCTTTTCTTTTAACTTTTTCTGTTCTTCAAGATAACTGTTGTATGATTTATAAGCACTGTGTGCCAAATTGAGAAGTTCTTTTGTAATTGGAACCTCTGCAACATTTTTGAATCTTGTTAAATAATCTTTAATTATTAGCCTTTCATTTAATACTCTTAAGGACATACTGCACTTATCATCTGCTAGAACTCTTCTTGATATGGAGAAGCCTCTCTCCATGTCAGCATTTTGCCATCTCTCTCGTGCCGGTCCAGTGGGAACAACTCGCGTGGGCGGCAGAGGAGGCAGAAAAAGACGCTTTGCCGCCTTGCTGGTCCAATGTGAACGGGGCATTAGTGGCGAAGTGAACATGAAATTTTCACGAAAAAGTCGCCTTAGTGATAAAAAAAGTCGCCCCTTTTTTGAAAACTGCTGAAAATAGTTGCTTTTGGGCCACTTTTTGCTTAAAAAAGTTGCCATAGTTGCCAGGAGCTGAAAAAAGTAGCAAATAGTTGCATTTTAGTAGCATCTGGCAGCCCTGCCCATCTCTAATTGGTCATGTAGCAAACTAATCATTTTGCTTCCATTACTTAAGCACATGTTTACGCTGTGTTATGATACAGTTTCCATATGAGAAAATCTATTCTTAAGCTGGTTTTACCTTCGATATCGAATAGTCGAAAGTAGTGTTGTTAAGCCAGTTGATTGCGAAACCCAAGCAGACATTAGTGATACTGATTTCAAAGAATTCGCAGCATGGGAAAACTTAAAAAGTGGGCTGAATTTCAATTATAAAATTCTGAGTTTGTTGGTAGTGGCAACTTCATCTATGATTCGTCTGTGATTTAATCAAAGATGGCAGCGTCGAAGACAAGACTGATGATAATAACGATGAAGCCCAAAAGGAACCCATAACATCATCGGACATTAAAAACTCTTTAAATACACTGCGAAAACATTTATACTCTATGAAAAATTCCCCAGATAAATTTTTTGAAAGTTTTTTTTTTTTTTTTTTAAATTATCAAATCTTACTGAAAAGGAATTAAATTCAAGTGCAAATTTGCAACAAACAATTTTAAACTATTTTCAAAAATCAAATTGACTTTTATTTGACTTTTAAAATTGATATTATCTATATAAAAAAAAAAAAACTGTAGAAAATTATTTATTGTGGAATTAAATCATTGTTTTCCCAAATTTTCTGGTCTGGTTTTTAGGAAGTTTGGATTTTACAAATAAATGTTATTGGTCCCCTGAGATTCGTAAAATCGAGGTTCTACAGACCACTGTAATCGTGAAATGTATAACAGATTTATTTTTTATTTGGTTTGTATTACATTGGTTACTGCAACATAAACAAATAATTTAATGCATTATTAATTAGGCTTCAATTCCATATACATACTTAACAGAAAAAATTAAAAATAAATTAAACATTATAAATTGATTTCCATATTATAATGAGAGAGAGAGAGAGAGAGAGAGAGAGGGGGGGGGGGGGGGGAGGGAGGGACAGGGAAGAGAAGGAAAACAAAATTATTCTGCGAAGCTAAAGCCCTTGGCCTCTCAATATATAGGTTTTGGTCATCCTGCTTGGAGCAATAACCGACCTTAAAAGGCTGAACTGCAATGGATGCATTTTTAATGAGAGAGAAAGTGATTTGGCTGACAAGTTCTTTTCAACCTTGAGAGATAAAATTAGCTGCTTAGTTCCACTGATCTAAAATCATAGGATACGCCTCCCTTTTGATATTTTTTTTTGTTTTGCTTTTAAATGCCAAATCAATCATGTAATTAAATTTTACCTAAACAGGAAAAGAAAACGTTTGTTTCCCCATTCTTCTCATTATAGGAAGTGAATAGAAAGAATTTTTTAAAACTATTTTTAAATATGTTTAAAATTTAATAATAAAAAAAATAATTTACATTATTATTTTACTATTGCACAATATCTTATAAGAGTGTGTTTAATTGTATTATTATTTATAAAACAATTTTTATGCTTCAACAACAAATTCCCAATATCTTAAGTAAAGATTTCATCTTTCTTCAGAAGATAATTATAAAATTATTGCATAACAATTAAAATACTTTTACCAGTTCCAATTTACTTGACCCTATAAAATAGAGCTAAATCCTTAAATGCAAATAAAAATAAGCAAAAAATAAACTAAATTTTTATAAATGGCAATTTCTCCTTTAGAAGTGAGTCAAAAGGAGAAATCATCTTGCTCTTACCTCAACTGACTCAATGAATGATACCAACTGTAAATGAGAAGTAGAACCACAAACTCTCCCAAATGCAAACTGAATTTTGATGGATAAAAGCAGAACGCATCAAAACTAATTTGCTCTTTTTTGCCATAAATCTTTTCCTCCATTTTAGTTCAGAAATCATTCCAATCAAAGATATGTAAACCCAGCTTATTACAATCGTTGTACACAGATAACACTAAAGACACTTCATCACAAACCAATGACTGCAGAAAAGACTGTTCAAGTGAGATCAAATATGAAAAGTTTGGAAATCTTATACAACATCCTTCAGTTTACTGGGTCAATAATAATGGCAGTTTGCAACACCTGTTCAATTCCTTTGACCATCACTTTTTTACCAATGGGGACAGTGATGATTAATGACATGCTTTCGCTTGTCATAAGAGAGGCAAATTGAAAAGTAATTACAAAACTGATTTCAATTCACTTTAGTTCTTCATAATAAGTTAATGATCTGGAAAGGTTAAATTAAATGATGTCTTTTTCCATATAAAGGAAAAGCTTCTTAAATTTTTAACTGTTAAAACAACTTCTATCTCTTAAATAATAACAATTCAAAAAAATTTGCAGTCTTACAAATTTCACTATTACTGGTATAACAATTTCATATCTGCAATCTTTTCTACTTAACGAATACTGTTAAATACAAATATAAAAACATACAGCAAAAGGCATGGTCCCTGGTTTGAGTCTGGGTCTCAGAATTTTCTCTTCCCTTTTCTATTTGTAATTATGATATGTTTGAAGAGTTTCTTCAGCTGTATTATCTTTTCTTTGAATACAATAAGATTGTTTAAAGAACTTGTTTATTAAAAATCGTTTAAATGAAAAAGAGCAACATAGTAACTGGTCACTTTATTTTGCAGTAAATATAACTATCATAGTCCATTACTGATCATAGCTATTTATTTTAAAGGGGAAGTCCATCCAAAATGAAAGTACGGTTGGATATCTTTACATTACATTGCTAATTTATGATATGGCAAAAATTTCTTCAAAATATCCGGCAGTAATTAAAAAATCACAAACTCTATTGCTCAAAGAGGTAATATGTTATGCAGTCGATGAAGCTTCATAGGGTTTACATAGGAGAAAAGGAACACTATATTCAGACCGGAATGCATGCATCACATCGACACTATCACCGATCTTGCTATAAATATACGATGAAATGTAATCTATATTTTGTCGCTGCTAACGTTTTCTTCATCAGCAGGAGAACATTAGACTCTGGTTCAAACATGTAGGGCTGTATCAAACTCCCCCCCCCCCACCATTATTTAAATTTTTAATCAACTTTCCACCAACACAGCTGCAATAGGAAAAACACACTGGTGAACGCATCACTAGGTCTAATCACCACGACTACTCTGTATGCTTGCATTAAAGAGTGTCTAATAATTTCCAATTTTTAGAAATTGTCATTTATCTATTATCGAAACAATTTATGCCTTTCAGATGCTCGTTAAGATTGCTGCTAAGTTTTAGGCACAATTCATATTTCACTGGACTTCCCCCTTAAGGTAGTAATTACATATAACTACTATTATAAGATAGTAATTACATATACAATTGTTCATGATATGAATGGCCCTTCTGATAATGCATGATTGTGTAGTTTCTTCAATAAAGAGTGTATATTACTTTAAAAGTTCATGAATTTTTTCACCACTTCATTTTTCTACCTATTGATAGAAATAAGCTCTGCACTAAATTTGCTCTGAAACGAATGACCGCCATAGCACTTGTTTGCACGTTTACTGTATGCGTACATTCATGATGATTAATCTCGCATGCAATATATTAACATATACTGAAGCAAAGTCCATTCCTCCAATGACATCACTTAGTTGGATGCCCTGCTACTGGATATTGCGTTCAGAATTTGTGGGTTTTTATCGTACATTTTATGGTTCAAATTAAATAATTCTACGATCGTATATAATTTTATTTAAATCGAAAGCCTAGCCTATTAATAACATTGTAGCATATTTAAAAATTTTTAATTCGAACTCTAAATGTGTGAAAAAAACAAAAATAACGAGAGAGATTTGAAACAGGGAGGCATCCATCTTGGGTGAGGCCATGACGTAGTTGATATCTGTGCATAGAATAACAATGTAATCCAAATAATGTAATATTCATGGGTTTCATCTTGGATTTTAACAATTGGCATTTTTTCATGTTGAAAACAATGAAGGTTGGATTTTTGGTCGGGTTAGGGCCTTTCCTACTATGGTCAGATGACTTTTCCACATTATGGCTTGTCTTTTTTGTTGGGCTTGTTTGACTCGAACTAAGTCACTTCCGGAAGAAAAGGCCAGTGAGAGGGGAGTGCAAAAGCGCCATTTCGTTTTTTGCTTTTCAACGCCGTTTTTTATATTGAAATTATGGATCAAAATTAAAAATTTCAACAGAAATGTGCGTCAAAGAATGGTATTCTATAAAAAAAAAAAAAAAAAATCTATTTTTGCGAAGAGTTGCCCTTTAAAACTAAACTGAACTAAATGAATCCAATCTGCACAAATGAAATGCGTGTAAGATTCCCCTTAATATTTTCTTTATCATATACAAGACACTTTCTTAAGTAATAAATACATGTTTTTTTCAACATTTAACCTGATCATTTAATAAAAAATTACAATTTAATGAAATACTCTCAAAAGGGACTAATATGCATAAAAATTTTTGATAAAACAAATTTTACGACAGTTTTCGTCCATGCAAATTAGCACCAACATGTTTTACAAATACCCATCCGTTAAGTTGGAATCTAGTAATTCGTAGCAGCACAACAAAAAAACACTCAAAGAGTCTCTGATGGCAACTCTGGTTGAGCTCTATTCCTTATACCCTGTTCATACAACAAATCTTGATCATGATCAATTCGCTGATCATGATAAGAAGGCGTTTTTGGGCCGATTGTACGTGCAGCGCCACTTTTCAATAGAGTTCCCGCCCTATTGGGAGCTAGAAACTTTAGCTTCATTTTAATAATGGAGCTCGATGACCATAGATATCTGTGGAATGTGAACAGAACGTGATTAAGTGAAACCTGATCATCATGTTCGGAATGTGTGTATTTTCACACATGTTCCTATAACCTGATCAAATCCTTACACGCGTTCAAATCTGATCAATTCCCAGAATCCAATACGCTCGCTAAGGTTTTCCTAATGGCGGAAAAACGCTGCTTCGCTATATATTTAAGAGCTATACAAACTAATTGCACCCTCATGCCATGAATAATTAACATAGAAGGAACTCTATTTGTCCAAGAACATCAGTTATTGAACCAAAACAAGAAAGAAACAAAGTTATTTTTATAATCAGAGAAGAATTAGGTCGGCGGTAACGTGCCTATAACTAAAAACTCCACTGATGCCATCTAGCGGCAAAAATTGTAATTCTGATCGTGATTAAGATTTTCCAGTGTGAACGCACGAATTTGTCGATAAAGCTTGAACATGATTCACCTTGAACATGTGTAAACTGATCATGATCAAGAACTATAGTGTGAACAAGGTATTAGGATTTTTTTTTTTCTCCAGCAATTTCGGATTCGATTACCCTGGTCGGGGAACCATGTATCTTTTTCTAGACAAATTATTATGGAGATCATATGTCCCAATGAAAACCTGTATTATTGCCATTTGGAAAAAAATGAAAAACAAGGGACAGAAGGAAAATTCTGTATGACATCTAAACGCAAAAAGAAATGCAAGAAATAAGATTTTAGTAAAAAGTGAAGCTCTGAGATGAGAAAGGCATTCAAAATAGAATTTTAAGCTTAATAAATAATGAAGAAAACTATAGCTACAGGACTAAACATGTATATTAAGCACCAATTTATAACGAGAGTATCATGCTTTGTAATAAAGGGTTTAGGAGTTTCATATTCAGTTTTAGCATAATTGCTAGCATCCATTTTCTAATGCATAATCATAAAAATAAAACAATACATTTATATTTACCATTCTGTTTTATTGCAGTTTAAAAGTAATTTTTTTATTTTATTTTTCTTTCTTTCTTTCTTTTTTTTTTTTATTTTGAACAATAGTCCCAATATTTCCCATTCATATTAACTAAATCCAATAAGCCAAATTCCACGCAAGCATATGATTTTTTCATTAGAATTCAATTCAGCAGCTGTTATACAAAAACAAAACAAAAAAATCTGCTGCTTGTAACATTTTCCACAGAGCCTTTCAAATATTAATCTTGTTCAATTAATTTTGGTTATATGTAGTCATATTACATAACTAAGCATATCAGAAATTTTTACTTGTAGGCAGCACAACCATCTAAAAGGGCCTGCACTATACAGCATTTTTAAATTAAGTTTGGAGAAGGCTTGCATCATGAAATCTTTAATTTCACTTACTTTTCAGAAGATCTGACCAAGGACATAAGGAGGAAGAGAGGGATAAGAGAGGAATAAGAGAAGCAAGGTCAAAATTTTTGATTAAAATGACATGGATGGAATAACAAAAATGCTCAACTTCAAACAAAACTTCAAGGTTTCTTTCAAAATTGACATGATTGAAACATGCATGAATTTCTTCAAAAGTTTTCAATGCAAAAATACCAAGTAGGTAAAAATTGATAACTTCAAGGATTATTCATCATTATTAAATTCGTATATCAGAAACGAAGACTGAAAAGAGGTCATCTTAGTAACTATCGGCATGAAGCACAAAACCTGTTGAAAAGAATAAGCAAGAATGTATTTATGACACAAATTTGAAAAAAAAACATAATTCAAAAGTACTGCTTCTAAATTCCACTACAGGTTAACCCAAATTCCTAGTAAAATCTAAATAAATTCTTTGTCCCATCTTCCTGAAGTATTATGTGGGAATCAGTGGAAATTTCATCTATTAACTCGAACATAAATTTCAATAAAGACTGCTTAAGTCAAACCAAACTTTAAAATTCTGAATACACATATTTTATTAAACTGGTCATTATTTCTTTAATATTTCATTTGCTTGTGTTTGGTATTCTCGTTTTCATCATGAAAAAAATACTATCATTAAGGCAGATCGATAATGACATGGTACATCTGGGAATATTGTGTACCAAACACAATCCTGCACTAAGAGTGCTACCCAAAATTTCCGAGACTTTTCTTGTAAAAACCAGAAAATATACCTTACACCCTAATTTCCGCTGTCACCTCCTATGCAATGATCCTAGCGATTTTCCCATTTTTGGGTTAAGCACTCCTGAAGTCTGAAGGCTGTAGAGTGTTCAAGACCAGTTGCGATTCCACTTGGACATCTTCAATGCAGTCAAACGTCACCCTTTCATTTTAGGGAAGAGGTAGAAGTCGCAGGGGGCTAAGGTCAGGAGAGTAGGGAGGGTGGGGGACCATTGCGATGTTGTTTTTTGCCAATAATTCCTTTACAACAAGCAAGGTGCGTGTGGGTGGTTGTCTTGGTGGGCAACCAGTCTTTGTTCTTCCACAACATGTCCTAAAATTTTGCAGGAAATTTTCCCTCAGTTTCTTTAAACTCTCGCAGTAAAATTTCCTGTCGACAATCCGACCAGGTCGAATAATTTGGAAATTCATAGAAACATATTGGAACACAAACAGCAATAACTCACAAAGAAATGAGCCTTTGTAGAACTCTGCTGCTCTACAAAGAATACGAAACTTTGCAGAGCAGCAGCTGAAAGGTGCACCAAGAAGCACCTTATACAGTATTTGGTTTGGGCTGAAAATTCACAAATTCTGATATTTTGCGTACCATCTTATACATGCAAGGAATATTTTTTCCGTACACTACATATGCGAACATAAAACGAATATGCTTAATTTAATTTTATTTATGTATATACTAACGACGATTCATTTCATGTGTGATGTTATTAATTTACACTGTGCAGCAAAGACCATGGCTCCATTGATGTCACTAAGTTGGATGCCCCGCAAATGGATATTGCATTCAGAATTTTAGTTTTTCACACATTTAGGGTTCGAATTAAAAAATTTTGAATATGCCATGACGATTTAATGCGATTTGATTTAAATGAAGTTGTCCTTTAAGTTGAAACCTTGACAAGTTGAACTTTTATCTGGTGTCCTGGTGATTCGAGTTGACAGGGTTAATTTGTATTGGAATCTAAATTTACGGATCTCTTTTTCCTCTCGTGCATTTATACCCATCTTCTCAGCCTTGTGACTGTATTATTGACATCCTATCAAACTTAATCCACATGACTGAACATTAATCAAAACCTTAAAATTTGGCCTGTGTTACTGGAAAGTGGTACAGTATTTTCTACATTTTTCTACATTTGCACCTTTAAATAAGTCACATCAGCAAAAATTTGAGAAAATTTACGAAAAGAAGAAATTTAATAAAGAAAATGCAGCATTAAATTGTGTTTTAATATAATCTCAAATTAACCTAGACCATTAGATTGTCAGTTCTTAGTTGTAAAAAATTAATTATTAACCCTTTAAAAATTGCATGATGTCGGCTAATGTTTTGCTTTCAAAACGAAAGATGCTAAGATGGAGTAAATGGTCTTTAAAAAATAAAAAAATAAAATTACAAAATAAAATATTTTTTAAACTCCCTTAGAAGCCTGGTTTCTATGCCACCAAAAAAACAATCTGAAAATCATAACGGAATTTTTCCAATAAGAATGTTCTGTTCCCATTCTGATCGCGAGAGCTGTTCCTCATCGACTTCTGCATTTATTTTGTGATCATTTCAATGCATGAGAACATGCAAAAAACCTTTTTATCAACGTGCAGTTGATGTGTTGCGATTAATCAATCATTCATTTGAAATGGCAAAGTGAATTTAGGCAATCCTTCTCTTTTGTTACCAATGAGATAGTCAATCAATACCAATTTAAATTTAAAATATTGTATAATGAATCATCATTAGCATTCTACAAAAGAAAGATGAAATTAAAAATTTAAACCAGAGTTAAAATAAGCTTACTGGTTTCTGGATTTATAATGGAATACAAATACTGAATTTATTGACAAAATAGCATGTTTTATAAGGCATGTTCAAATGAAAGTATTAATATTTACTTTAATTGTTCCTTTAAGTGTTCCTTTAATTGTTTTGAGCAGTGTATAAACAAAGGTAAATATTAATAATTGATTTAAGGAGTTTAAATAATTAGTTTAAATTTGAAATGAATTTTGTCTCCTTATAATTTGTACAATTTGGTTTCATGAAAATTTAAAAAGTGCTGTAAAAAAAAAAATAAAAGCTCGTTTCAAACATTAATGAAAAAAAGTAAAGAAACTAATGGATGTTGTAAAGGAAGAAAATGTAAGAATGAAGAACAATTTATAAAATTTCTTCGAAACAAAAACTATTGAAATAATGTTAATTCTCCACTACATACTTTGGCCTAAGGAGAGAGAGGGGGGGGGGAGAAATATACACCAACGAGGTAAATAATATCCAGCAATGGTAAAGATAAATAATTACTTTCGTTTGTTTGCTGGCTTTATACAAAAGGAAAAAGAGCTAGCACAGATCAATAAATTTGGTGACTTTATTCAAATTCTTATACAGTCATCCTTTCTAAGTCAGCCAAGATGACTTCTGGGTTTTTCTAACTTAAGAAATTCCGAACCCTCCCCCCACCCCCACGTTTTGAAAATTATCAAATCTTTTTCTTTCCTTTTTAAACTGTAATACTATAGAGATCACTGCATATAATTTTAAGATTATGCAGGAAATATAATAGAAATTAGCAATTCAGCTAAAATTGGATCTGAAATTGAAGTCCGAATTATTTTTTATTTTTCATCTTTTTAAATGTCGATATTTACTGATTATCATTTAGCAAAACA
Source organism: Rhysida immarginata (assembly GCA_023313115.1). Taxonomy (NCBI): domain Eukaryota; kingdom Metazoa; phylum Arthropoda; class Chilopoda; order Scolopendromorpha; family Scolopendridae; genus Rhysida; species Rhysida immarginata. The sequence goes on from JAHWFO010100092.1 coordinate 252,483, forward strand.
TTACATTGTCAACATAAATTTAGTACTTCTTATAAATTATAATCCTACTAAATTTTTTTACATATTTTATTAAGCTCAGCATCTCTATTTGCATGCTTTATCATCAAAAATTTTGCTTTATGAACACCACCTTCTTTGCACCCCTCCCCCTTTTTCCTAAGTGAAAAGTGGATGACAACAATAACAACAACCACTACATCAAGAACAATTGTCTGATCAACAGTTCTGAATTTAACTGCCAAGATCCACATAACAGCAAGATCAGATTCTTAAGATGATATTTGAAAAAAGCACTTAGGGATTTTTCCTAAACCATTGGTCACTTTTTTCATGTTTTTAACGCCTCCTCCTCCATCGATGGTGATTGTTAGTCATATTTGAACTTGCCCCCTAAAAATCACATGATCAGAAAAATTAATGCCCTTCCCAATGAAGGTATTAAAATGCTCAACTGTGATTTATTTTTAAAATTACAGTAGACTCTTGATTATCTGGGAGCAGATTAGCCAGGAAGTGGATTATCCGAGAGACCCATCAAAAACTTAAAATATCAAAGTGAAACAATGGTTTGCTTGCATTTTGGAATTATCTGACAGTGTTGAATGCTATTTACAACAGTGCTTCTGCTTGGAATTAATAAGATCGTCAACTTGAAAAACACTGTGGTGGAAAATATTACTGTAAAGTGATGAGGAATTTCTTGAATTTGAAAACTGTGCTTGTGAAAGACCGCACCATTCGGCAAAAGGCTACTGAAAAAACAAAGCAGACGAGTTTACTGTCTTATTTCAAGCAGTAATAAATGGAGTAAGCACTAACTATTTAAATGCTGTACTTACTCTTTCAATTTTGCATATATATAATGGTTTGACCAAGATTTTTCTTATCCGGGTCCGGGATTTCACCATTCATTCTGGATAATAGAGAGTCTCTACTGTAATTTGACCACTTGGTCATTACTTGCCCCCCCCCCCCCCACCCACTTTTGTAGTTGTTAAGTGGTCAAATCCTGATCCCCCCTCTCCAAAATTGACCACATGGTTTATAACACTAGCACCTATAATAACAAACATTCAAATGTATAATAATTATCCACATAATATTCTTTCCTTGGTTTTAAGACATCACTATAGTGCTTTTCTACCATTAGTATTATCATTCAAATGTATACTATCCAAATCTTATTTTGTGCAATAATGATTTTAGACTTTATTGGTGGTTAATGAAAACTCAAAACAGGATAATTCCAAAAGATGAATATTATGAAATGGAGCGTTCTCTGTATTATGGAGCCTATTTCAAATATTTATTTCAGACAAATAGTCAAAAATGAAAGCACAATCCAAACATAACCGGACAGAGGAAGGTTCAAAGTTTTAAAACTTCATGTAGAAAATCCATTCAATGTCAGACACTGATCACGTTTTAAAAATCCGAACTCTCCCTTATCGAGTTACGTATGGAACGCGTTTGTCATTTATAGTTTGTTTTGCACCTACCTGTGAGAAGCAGAGGGCAAAGCATGTGATGATAAATCTTCAGACTGTTCTGATGCAATAGATTTTGAATTACTGTCTTCTACAGTTAAACTGCCATTTGAATTATTCATTTCTAAAGGATGTGATGCATCTTTACTTGAAAGAGATTCCTAAAGAAATGCAATAGAACCAAACCAAAAAAAATATCAATACATGTTAAATTTTAGCTGCAGAGAAAACGCTAATAAAATTTTAGCTCCAAAGAATATAATAAAAATTTTATTATACTTCTTTATATTGAAGTTTAAATATTAAGCTGTATTAAATCCTCTGTATAAGCATTTCCCAGATGAAAAATAATATTATATTGTAATCTCTGGAGTGCTAGAACTGTGTGTTCTTTCTCAGGTGGTACGGTATATTTATTGGGTCGGTCAAACGAAATGTCAGGAGCAAAAGAGCATCGGAGATCGTTTCTTCCTACAGCTTACCGACATCATTCCACGTTCCAAATAGATGTGGAATTATTAAATCATATACATCCTATAGATAGGTACAGTATGCCCAAAAAGTTTATAATATTGAAATAAATTAGAAGAGTTTTCATTTAAACAAAATAATTATAAATAAATTAACTGCTCAAAATTGGATTTTATTCGATTTATAGAACTTAGTTTCATAAATAGTAATACTTGTAAAAATAAACAACTATTCATTTTAATAATTATTTTATAAAATGAAATATGTCCAAAATGTTTATAATATTGATAAAACTGCACATAAGTTTATAATACATAAAATTAATATTTTGTTACATCACCTCGATGTTTTAATAATGCACATATTCTTTTTGGCATACTTTCTACTAACTTTTGACACAATTCTACACTAATATTTTTCCACATATTTTTTACGTCATCAATTAACTACTTTTTGTCGTAGGTCGCATTTTTTCGATTTTAATTTTCATTAAAGGCCACAGATTTTCAATTGGATTCATGTCTAGTGAATTACCTGGCCAGTTCATCGCTTCTATTGCATGCTCTTTCATCCATTCTTTAACAGTCTTTGCTGTATGGCAAGAAGCATTGTCTTGTTGAAGGATGTACTCTTCATCTTCAAATTGATCTTCCAAGTTTTCTTTATAAACGACTGCATTGATGTTTCATTAATGATGCAAAGTTTTCCCCACACCTTTATGCGAAAACCATCCCCAGATCATGAGTTTCTCGGATGCTTTACAGTTCGCTGCAGCAACTCTGATATGATAGTTTCTATATTTCGTTTCCACATGGTTCTTCCATCTTCATCGACAAAGATAGCAATAATTGTCTCACCAGTGAAGATTACTTTTTTCCAATCGTCCATTGAAAATTGGACGTATTTTTGGCCCATTCCATTCGTTTTTGCTTTTGTAGCTTTGTCAAGAATGGCTTTGGATAGACTTCGTGCACAGGGAGAAAAATTTAAGATGCCCTTTACTAGCCAAATATGTTGAAGAAGATTATATTTCCCCCCAAATTTGGCTTTCTAGATGTTCCCACTTGGCTCTCCTCGGTTGAGGATGAGATTTTGTCATTACTTGATGATTATCCTAATTTCAGAGTAGATGACAAGGAGCTAGATGCTGAGAGTGAGCATACAGAACATAATACTGACACTGATTATATTTAGAATATGTTGAAGTAACTCCTTCAAGTCAGAAAATCAAATAAAGACGCATTTGCTTGGAAAGATAACTCATTGATTTAAAGTTCTCGCAAAATATTACAAGTCATATCCCTGATATTAGAGAAGCTGCACCTCTTTTTCTCTTATACCTTTCTCAAAGTTAAATGTAATAGAGAAATAAAGGTTATAGAAATGATTTCAAAGCATGAAAGTTGCTAACAAGTGTCTTTATAATTAAGTTTGAATGTTTTAACAAATTTTCCCCATAAAATGTTGACTTTTCTTTGAATTTTCTAAAGTGTGAATAGTTCACTCATGTGAAACCAATTATGTGGATTTTTGGCCTAGCGACCAACCACAGGTTAAAACAAGGCACAGCTTCCTAGACTGCATCCTAAGCAAAGTCTCCACCTCAAGAAGATGCTACTCCTTGTATAGTGGGAAAATTCGTTGTAGTTTCTTGGCCAAACCAACAATGCAGAAATTTATTGTGTTGAATTGTAACGGTGTACCAGAAGTTGCTACAAAAACAACCATGTGTTCTTCTCCCCCATGTCACACAACAAACGATGCTGGAGTCTCATGCACCATGTTTCGCAAAGGTCTCTTATAAAAAGTCCAAAGATGTCAAATCAGGTTATCTTGGTGGCCAAGCACCTGGATATCCCCATCCAATGCACCTAAAACTAAATATGTAGCATTCAGTCCTCCCAAACCATATAGGCAAGGCTAGAAATCAGCTGTTAAGTATGGTTCCCCAGTTGGCAACTACTCCGAAAAATCGGCTTGCTCATTTTCAAATGTAGTTGCCTATATGGAAGCAAATGAAACGGACATGATTTTTAGACTGGCCAATAGGTGTTAGCTTTATTCAAGTTTGATCACGAAAAATATACACAATCCCACAAATCACTACTGAAAACAAATGTTTTAAGGATGTAGCATGCCATTACTGGCACTTAGAAACTTAACTTCCACAATGATTTCCTGACTGGTGATTGACACCTACCGACTGGCTGGTCAATGGTCATATTCGTGGGCAACAGAGTATCAGATTGCTTGCCAGAATGAATTTTTGGTAATGTGTGGCAATCAGGCAACTGCTGGTGCCCCATCATGCTGGAATCATATTTGTTGCCTTATAGCAGTTCAGGAAGAGCTTTCTCCCTCCAAGAATTTCAGAAAGGGTTTTTCATGACAGGAAATGAACTGTTGCTAACTAAGGCTCAGAATTGTCTACTGAAACAAGGAAACATTTCCAACCCACCAATTTATTAGCAGAAAATGTTGGTTTGGTCCACTCTATATACCCTAGAAGTTTGGTACAAAAAGTTCTTGAGCACACTGTATACTATAATCATTATAACGTGTTTTCTCCAATTTAAAAAAAAACCCCATATTACCTCCAAATTGGATAAAATTTATTTTTCTTTATAAAAAAAAAAAAATATAACAATACAATCTTCACACATAATATTGCATTCTAATCTACAACAAATACAAATAAAAACAAAACAAAATGGCAGCCTGTGAAAAATGAAACTAAACGGTCAATGCATTACCAGAACATTACATAAAATTATTGACAATATTTCAGTTTAATGCAAACAGACTTACTTTATTTATCTGTTCTGTGGTACTGTCTACAACTGCTGATTGTGCCAATGCTTCCTCTATAGAAATACTATCAAACGAAGGAACTGCCGTTAATCCCTCTACTGCTTTCTCGTCATCAAGAGTGACACTGTCATCGCCAAATACCTATGAAGACATTTTAAGAATCATATTCAGTTTCTCCTAAACACTTAAGTTTTGCATCAACTAATTTAATGGCATTTATCATCTTGATGCACTGAATAACAAAGATATTCTCTATAGTGCTACAATAATGTTTCTTTATGTACAGGGTGATTATAATTAAAGTTACAATTTCAAAAATCGATAATTTGAAAACTACTCGTCAGAATGACCTGATATTTTAGCAGAACAATCGTGAAGCAATGGGATTTTGTTTGGTGAAGGAAAAAAAATAGTTCCAAAATCTGCCGATAGATGGCGCTAGCAGGATTCACATTGTCTGGAGATATGCAAATTACCAATACGTGACATGCGCACTGCAGACATAGATGCCATAAAAATGCAGAACACCAGCTGTTTGCTTGAATGCTTCACCATAACTGACTATGAAGGATCGCACTCTGCTCTTGAAGCTTTTTTATAAGAACGATGAGTATGCACTGACAACTATTAGGAAGTTTCGGACATTAAAATCCATAAAATCAGGCCCAATAACCACAAATAGTCTGCGAAAAATGATTGCTAAATTCGAAGAGACCGGTTCATTTGACGTGAAACGGGGTAGAGGAAGGAAACCAGTTTCGGCTGCGGCAGTGGAAGATGTGGCTACAGCATTACAAGAACAGACGAACAGTGATGCTGGAATCCGCAGTGCCTGGGAAAATGGCCGAATGCTGGATATGCCCATACAAGATAACTCATGTGCAGCAGTTGCTATCTGCTGACCTGGAAACACGTGAATCTTTTGCACTACGATTTCTTGCTCGGATGGAAGTGGACAACGAATGGCCATGGAACATTCTGTGGTCTGACGAAGCCCACTTTCATTTGCAAGGTTCTGTAAATACGCAAAATTGCAGGATATGAGCGACCGAGAATCCGTTCCAGCTACAGCCATTGCCTCTTCACTCTGAAAAGGCCAGTGTGTGGTGCGGAATAACGGCACAGTTTATCATCAGTCCGTTTTACTTAGAGGAGATCACACCTGTGGGTCCCGTTACCTGCACCATTACTGGCAAGCGGTATGAAGCACTTTTGCGTAACAATGTCCTTCCGGCACTACAGCAGCATCAGTGTGTGGATCGCACAATATTCATGCAAGATGGCGCTCCTCCGCACATTGCTACTCCTGTGAAGCAGCTGCTGAGTGCTCATTTCAGAGATGCTAGGATCATAAGCTGCCATTTTCCAACAACGTGGCCGCTACGTTCCCCCGACTTAAACCCGTGTGATTTCTGGCTTTGGGGGTACCTGAAGAATGTTGTTTACAACGGGCGGATTGAGAATCTAGCAGACTTGAAGGCAAGCATCACACACCATATTCATTGCATACCTATCTGTTGTGGAGCATGTCATTTTGCGCTTCCAATTAGTAGCGGAACAAGGCGGAGGGCATATCAAACAATTCTGCCTTAATCATCAGTAAGACGTTTGTTCCATGAAGCTCCGTTTTTTGGCATTATCACTGTTGTCGCTGTAAACGCGTATTCTTGTCTTTTCGCTAATAAATTTTTTGTAAACCCCTGAATTTTATTGTTTCCTTTTGGCTAACAACATTCCTGTGTTACATAAATCCATTTTTGGCTTTTCCCCTGACATTACCCTGCCAGCGCCATCTATCGGCAGATTTTGGAACTATTTTTTTCCCTTTGCCAAACAAAAATCCATTGCCTTACGATTGTTCTGCTAAAATATTCTGATGAGTAGTTTTCAAATTATCGATTTTTGAAATCATAACTTTAATTATAATCACCCTGCACATTACAGGAGAAGCAATTGCCATATTTGTTTAAGCTACTAACATTTGTAAAGAAAAAAAAATAGATTTTTCCGTAAAGCCCTGAAGTAATTGTATAGGTGAAAACAAACTGTAAAGTGACTGCATGAGAACCACTCATGACCAAGTCATGTAATATTTTCTTGAATGTTTATGCCTAAAATAGCGAACCAATCATTTGTATTGAAATACTAACTTGCAAGACACAATTTATGAGGGGAGATTGATAAATAAGGTCTCCATGGCTGTAACTTTTTTATTTGTTAACCAATTTTCAAAATTCTTTTTGCATCTTATACCCACATTTGTCCTCTATGTAATGCACTATTCACTTTTTGACATAGTCC
>JAHWFO010100092.1:259952-320779 GCA_023313115.1 Rhysida immarginata
GGACTATGTCAAAAAGTGAATAGTGCATTACATAGAGGACAAATGTGAGTATAAGATACAAAAAGAATTTTGAAAATTGGTTAACAAATAAAAAAGTTACAGCCATGGACACCTTATTTATCAATCGCCCCTCGTATATTTGAAATCGAACAAAATCAGTCGAGAAAAAGATCACATGATTTGGTTCCGATTAGTTGTCACATGGTCATATTACAAATGCGGCTTAAGTGTATAAGTAAGAGAATGTTTGAGTAAGATTGGCTGCAGAAGGTGTTTTTGGATAGCAAATACACTCCAGTGAATAATTGATTAAAGTTGAATGGTTTTGATTTGTCATATGATTGTAACTTATGAGTTTATATAAAAAATGCATTTTTAATTTACTCAAAACATCAGTTTCATTAAAGAAATGTACATTAAACAACATTACCATTCTAAAAGTTAATTTTTAGGTTTAGTTAGTATTTCCGAATGTTCATGCAGCCATGCTTGATTGACTTCGACCTCAGTAGGCCCTGCAAAATTTTCAGTCAGTTGCAGTTATTTTTTGACTTACGGTAGGGCAGCTTTAGACACGATTAATCAGGAAATTCCAGTTTATTATAATCAGTGTTATTAGACAGGCCCTAAATATAAATTGTAGAAATAGTTTTGGACTGACAAGCAATGCAGAAATAACGACAGCAATGACAATGAATGTAAAAATACTTAACAATGGAACACTTCATATGGGCCGAAACTTTTGAATTTTTATTTGAGATTCAAACAGGAATTTCCTCAAATCATTAGGTTGAGATTCATGTCCCTCTCTTATCTTTCTTGATGAGAAAGATAAGCGAGGGACGTGAAGATACGTATGGAGATAATCACAATAGAAGAAATAAAGAATACTGGAGCACTAAGATGTGGAATAAACAGAGGATTTGAAGGTGTTGAAGCATAGAAGAAAGGTCAATAATGGTTGTAGAACATTTGTAAGTTTTTTCAGATGATGGTTATTGTAGCAAATGACTTGGAGTAAGGCAGTGATTGAACCTCTGCATGAGTGTTGCCAAAAAGAGCAGAAAACCCCAATAAGCCAGGGTCAATGAGAAAATTGTATCATGTGCAATATCACTGAAAATACAAAGAACAATAACCATGAAAACTCGGGGACTGCAAGTGACAGAAACCATTATAACAGCAGTTGAGTAATCAATGAATATTGCGAGTGAAACGTGCAGTGCTCATGGCATAGCAAGACAGACATAAGATATAAATTAGTGTGGAGATGTTTGTATAAATCATTATGTGCCTATCCCTATAAGCTCTACTGCCTCCACGACTTGCTAATCTATGAAACCAATTTGCTTTGAATATTTCTGACACACAATTGTGGAGGTGGATGAATCAAGTGGCACACGACATCCTATGGAGTGATGAGGCCTACTTCCACTTGTGCAGCACAGTGACCATGAAGAAGTACTGCATTCAGAACATATAGAATCCGTTACAATCACCAAAGATGACCATGTGGCTATTGCAACTTTTCTCCTGGGTCTGTACTTCTATGAGGAAGTCACAAGTTAAACCACAAACCTGTACAGTGATTGCAGATCGATATCGGGACATATTGCAGCAGTTCATCATCCCAGATTCCACAACGAAGATGCTTTAATACTGAAGTGATGCTCAACATTTGCTGTGACAATATTTCTCCGAGGAGAGAGTCATCAACCACACGTTACCAACTTTTTTGAATAGTATTTATATAGGAAAGTGGAACTAATAGTATTCAGATATACTTCTCATTAGTGTATCTGCATATTATTCATGTAAAAATCTATCTATAAACATTTTATGACTTATATTATGAGCGTTAGTGATTCGAAATTTTGACTATGTTCGATTGATGTAGGAAGGGTGTAGGCAAATCCAGATGGGTGATTCCGACCTGCAGGCACACTTTCTTCAGATTCGGATGGCCCTCACTTTTCGTCCCTGCAGCGATTTTTGGCTTTAGTTATCTCAAAAGCATTCTTATCGTAGAGATATTTATGCACTGACAGAGTTGAAGGATAGTTTAGTCTTCCATATGCAGAACATCTCTTCTGATCAACTATGCATTGCTTTGGGACATGCTGTAACTCCATCACCGATGATGGTACGTAGTTGTAATGGACCTCCAGTAATGAATAATAATTTGCTCAACACTTTAGTCAACTTTTAATAAATGGTTGTTGGTACCACCACAGTTTGACCTGAAAGTCGATTGGGAAATATCTCTTCCACGTGCCATAAATTTGGAGCTATTTGGCCCACCTGTCACTGCCACAGGGATATGAACAGGAATGTTTTAATTTGAATCGCCCTGTATTTGGGATTCCTCAGGAAGAGCCAGATATCTCCTTTCGAATACAAACTGTGCCTTAAAGGAGAAGAAATTTTAATGTCCTATGCCACTATCATTTCAACATGAATTGATCAACATGTACAGACTTTATGCCTATCTGTGACGGACAAAAATGCTAACTATAATTAAACAGGGGTTAGCTATGTTCCTATGAAATTGGCATTAAGCTGTGATTACCTATAATTAGTAAAATTTTGTTATAATGAACTTCAGAGGAACATAGAAATTGGTTCATTGATCTGAAAATCAATTATTTCTTTATTTTTTGAACTAGTCATGAATTTTCGTCTGCTTCACTGCTCTTTACGTTTCAGAAGCAATAAGTTAACTATTTCATTTAAATTGTGATATGAGAGAGAGAGAGAGAGAGAGAGAGAGAGAGAGAGAGAGAGAGAAATTGCATTGTCCATCCTTCAGATTCCTTTCAAAATTATAATTCGTATTGGGAACAAACAACTAGGTGTGATAACACCATCTTTACAGTTAACAGTGTTGCCAACTCGAAGTGTTACAAAGTGTCTTCGTACTGAAAGTAACTTAAAAAGTTTGTTAAATCGGTAAATTAATACTGAAGAGCATCATTAAACAGTTCGTTATTATAAATTGTTAAGCTATTTTAAAACCGCTAAACTGAAAAAAAAAAATAAACATTGTAGACACGGGCATTTTTGCAAAGTATTCATAAGTTCGTTATTGTGAGGTTTGTTGTAACGAGTTTACTGTATTATAGTGCACTCTTTGGATAAATAGCCAAAGTCTTATATAATACTAGGGATAATGGTGGCGAATTTTTTGTAAAACGATATTAAGGCTGCTACACATTCAGCGAATTAGCAGTGCGAAATAAGCGCCCACATTCTTGGCGTTTTTCAAGGTGTAACAAAGCCATGTACTGAAATCTGGAGCAGTTTAATATTCAGTAGAAACGAAGTGGGTTCCAGGTGAACTCCGGTCTGATTGGCTCTTGGGTGAGATACTCTTTCATTCAGTCGCTGTTGCTTTTTTGTATATATTATATAGTTTTATTAGAAAAGATGATAGAAAACAAGGCACACCTGCATGGAAAACATATTGGAAAAGTTTAATATGTCTGATTCAATTAGCGAAAGTGGGTTAGAAACGGTCAGGCACAGCTGATTGGCTGCGTACTCGGGACAACTGAAAATTCCAACTCTGTTAGAGCTCCAAATGCCACGTGGTTTTCACCTCTAAGTTGCCTTATCGAATGTAATCTGCTGAAAGTTTAATGGCTTCGGGAACCAAAAACCACATCGAATGCACCAGGTGCACCGCATAACCTGCAAATTCGCTGAATGTGTAGCAGCCTTTAATCAAACCTTTCTTAAACTAGCCACAATCTAAAATTTCTAAAAATAATCCTATCAAATTATTTCATCAGTATTTGTTTTTTAAATAACATTCTAATTTAGCTCATTGTAATTCACTTCAAATAATAGGGAGTTTGAGGTAACCAATTTTACTTTATAGAATTGAGTTATGGCTGTAACTCGAAATTGACAACTATAACAGAAACTCCAGAATTAACCAATTAAAGTTATGACAAGTGGCAGAATTGGCTGGTGCATGCACGATAGTGCTCTCTCTCTCTTTAAATTACGGCGAATGGTTGCGTAACACGCATTAGCAAATACTACGAGGGCTGTTTTTTAAGTAAGGTCTGTTTTGTAATAAATACAAAAGTACTATAATTTTTTCTATATTTATTTTGGGCTGCTGATGAACCCCTTTAGATCACTGGACTGTAAGGCAGGTGGTCAAGTTGTTCCCAACTAATCATATCTTTTGTTTGGGTACAGCTTGAGCACCCGTTAACAGTCCGAATCTCGCGTCCATTGGCTACCACTTGTTACGGGATCTAAAGTAGTTCATCAGCAGCCTGCATTTCAGTAACGATGAACAAGTAAAAACTGCATGGCTTTCTTCACGGGCAGCAGACTTATATGAACTGATCATGCGGAAGTTCATTGAGCACTATAACAAGTGCTTAAATAAATTTGGAAACTATGTGGAAAAATAGTTAAAAGTATATAGAATCTGGTAAAGAAAAAATTTTGAAAAAATATACAGGAAATTTCAAAATGAATATCGGGGTTTTGAGGGTTCGTAGTATGTATTACATTTAACTGACAGTTATAAATAATACATCAAATAAAAGAGCAACTCAAACAGTTTTTCCTACAAGTGTTCAATGTGAACACTGTTCGTCACATGGCACACATCGAGTCGATAGAGTTCTTCCCAGACTTTGATTAGTATGTCTGGAGTAATTGTTGCAACCACTGCTTCAATCCTGTTTCTTAAGTCAGCTAGGTCAGCTGGTAGCGGAGGCATGTACACATTATCCTTTATGAACCCACAAAGGTAAAAATCGCACTGCGTCAGATCGGGTGATCGTGGAGGCCATGCGAAACGAGCTCAGTCATTCGGCCCCTTGCAGCCAATCCAGCACTCGGGTACAACGAGGTTTAACCAATCGCATACTGAGTTATGCCACAGGTGTACAAACAAAACTGAGTTGCTCCTTCATTTGATGTATTATTTATAACTAAGTTAAATGTAATAAATACTACGGAGCCTCAAAACTCCGATATTCATTTTGAAACACGCTGTATAGTACTTCTGTTTTTATTACAAAATGGACCTTACTTAAAAAACAGCCCTTGTATTTCATTTCACTGACCGTGAAAATTTTTGAGCAATTGATGAGCTGTTTGGAAAACATGGTTATACTTTATCTCAGAAATGAAATCCAAGAAGAATGGCACAGTTTTATATAGTTTCTGGTGAATATGCAATTCTTTTTGGAGTGCTTAGATGTAATAAATCATTGTAAGCATTCATCAAACATCAAACCAGCCTCCATTTTGATACTGGAAGTGGAAAGTGCAGAAGTCGATGTTTCTGACGGCTCGATTTATAATTTATATTAAGAAATGTAAATATGCGAAGCAAATTCTATTTTCACTACTTTTATGTTACGCAGATTGGAAAATTCATAATTATAAGGGAATACTGGCCACTGCAAACTCAGTGATAAAACTTTTCTTAAATTTATAATTCATTGAAAATTAATAAATCATGATGATAAATTTTTTTCCAATCATATATGGTATTTATATATGGAAAAAGTTTTTAGAAAAGAAGAAATTGTTCTCTTATTAAAAATAATGCAAATGCTGCTATTTTTCAATTAGAAATCAATTGTTTTATCTGGTAGACAATGTATTTTGGACAAAAATTTTTAAGTTCAGTATGATAGATATGCTTACTAATGACTGCGTTAAAGAGGATGTAATCGATTCCATTGAACTGATGCTATCCTGTTGAGAAACTTCACTGTCACCCACAGAAATTAAACTACTCCATAACATGTGAAAACAGCTATAAATATAAACATTAATAAAAAACATTAAATGTGAATGAAAGAAACTTAAGATAACTTATGCAGAAGATTATCTACATGAATGCTATTAACAAGAAAAAAAAGAAAAATTAAAAGAATAAAAAATTTTTTTTTATCAGTAAGCCAGGTTTTAAATCTTAAACCTAAGAAAAAAAAATCATGAATGGTGATAGAAAGGATTAAACAAGTTTGAAGTTCCAGTTTTGGCCCGATTCCAAGCTACAATGATAAACAACATCTTTCTTCAGGAAGGGAAAATGCTTATCCAGAAGAGATATTTTCCAGACCAGTGAACTCTTCAGTTTGATAAAAAATTAAGTGTACATGTATTTTTTTTTTTTAAAGGGTGTCTGCAGGAGTCAAAGAGTAGTAGCATTTTTAAAACTTTCCCTTCTATTTATATATGTGCAATATCAATACACTCCAGTTAACAAATGCTCTGATAACTGAAGTTTATTTTTATAAGCTTTCAATTGAGATCAAAGTAATATTCAACTTTAACGAATGAAATATAATGAGAACTCTTGAAATAATTCCTACTTCTGCATTATTTGAAAATCCTTGTAAATCATAAATTTCAGTTTGGAATTGCCAAATTGAAACTTGTTACTTTCACATCACAATGAACAAAATTTTTAAAGGCAACAAATTAAGGACTGCTCCATTTTAACCAATGCAATCAGCTGATGTTGTACAAGAGCCACTTTTCAAAGTGGCAAAGCATTTTTTAAGATCAATTTTTATTGCACCTATTTGCTATTTATAGAGTGGCACAGTCATAACTCATCTTCAAGATGGCTGCTGCACTTGAACTTGTTAAAAGCAACATGCAACAATGAAAAACCTTCACAAGAGCTTGAAAAATCTATGAAAATGACATTATGGATTGCAGTAAGGTTAGCCAGTAGGTATGCAGATTTATGGTATTAACCATGCCAAAATGACTAAATATTACATTTATAGTATTTAAACAAAATTTCCTCAAAAATTCATTCCACTGAATCGATTTCACGGATTGAAAGTATCGTCACCAAGAGTTTGCATTGTAATTGGAAATTGAAATGTTCGTAGTAATTGGAAATTGAAATGTTCGTAATATCGTTTCAGTTGACTGAAGGACTTTTGTCCATATCATCCATTCTAATTTGAATGCATCTGTATTACATTGACATAGAAGAAATGTGTAGTACATAAAAAAGTAATGGAAACATCTCTTAACAAGACAAGCTACTTAAACATTGTTGTAGACGATGTGTGCCAATTTACAGTTAGTATTTCCCGATGTGATATAGGACAATGCACCTTGTCAAGTGTGCTCAATTGATCTCCATTGATTGGATCAGTGAACATGATCTGGATTTCCCTATGCTTCATTGACCTGCTCAGTCACCTTATCTTAAACTGATAGGGCATTTATAAGACGAGATGGAAAGATCAGCATTCAAAACTTATAATCACCATCATCCAAGATGAATCAATCTATTGCACAGCATACGCTAATATTTCTAGAGAACAGTTTAAATATTTTTATACCTTATACCTAGAAGAATTATGGCCGTAATCAGAGAAAAAGGTGGACCAACTCATTATTACAGTATATTTCTGTGATAAAGTAGTCACTTTAAGTACATATACTCAATTTACAAGGTGAATTAAAAGGTATAATCTTAGTATGCACCAACAGTAAATTATTATTGCACTAACTAGGGAACCAAGTGAACTTGTACCTCAGTTTCACACCAAACAGAAATGTTACTCACCTAAAACGACTATTGATGACTGCAAAATAAGAAATCGCGAAATTCAGAAGAAACTGCAAAAATGAAAAAATTTAAGTGCATACTAATTCACCATAGCTATACAAAGTCTATGGCTATGTGAGCTTATATTTTTTCGTTTTGAATATCGCGATTTCTTATTTACAAGCATCAATAGTAGCTTCAGGTGAAAAACATTATTTCAATTTGGTGTAAACTGTGAGGTTCAGGTTCGCATGGTTCCCAAGTCAGTGATAATCAACAATTCACATTATTTGTGCACAAAAAATATATATACTACGATGCTTTATATTACTATAATAATTGATAAGCAATGATAGTTGCTGGCATACAAATTTTCAGCACAGATGATTAATGCCTTTCTAGCAGTTGACAGATGATGATTTTCAGCATAGTCAAAGATTAGATGTGTGTGTAAAATAATACAATACAGTAATGAAATAGAGTAGGAGGATAACAGAAAACATGCACACTTCTGGCTTACAGCCTCGATATAAATGCAGCATTTTCCCCTTTCCATTCAGCTAGTTTTGATGACCACCTGGACTGAAAATTTTCATATACTACGTAATGTACTTTTTTTCATTTTTGTCTGCCAGGTTGTTTATTTTTTTGTTTTTATTTATATTCACTTTTTCTGAAGAAATAAAGCGAAAAAAATCTTATTTTTGACACATACCAAGATAGCACAGAAGTAAAATTCAGAGATAAGACACACAAGAAAAAAAAAACAAAAAAAAACTTGCACTCAAATAAGCCACATTTTTTTTGTCTGAAATTGCGCAATTAATGCAGCACTGCAGATGGATATTACATCTATTTCATGCATTGAGGAAATTACTAGAAGGATGCAGGCTTAAGGTGGATAGGCATCCGCATCACATACGAAGATGCGTCCTGCTTCTCACCATTTTCTACACTCCCCACAGGTTTCCTTGCCTCCTGAGAAATTTTGGAATTTCAGGCAAGCTTATATACGAGTCTGCTATGAATTGAATATGATGAAAGGACTTAAAAGGGAACCCCACATAGCCTTTTTTTTTTGCATGCAAGCACACCGTGGAGGCGATAGTGTTGCGCGGCAGTGAAGCGCTCCGGAAGTGCCCAGAGTTCAACAAACACGGCGGAAAGAGGGGAAGCAAACTTGTTAGCGGCGGTCGCCAAAGAATTGCAGTTAGAGCACTGTTATTAAGCATAAAACCTTAATTTTGCTGTACAATTATTCGTCTCGAAATAATTTATAAGATGAGGTAGGCATCCGTGAATACTATTTTTATTTAAAATTATAAGACACATACCCCCTCACCAACGCAACATATTGCTCGACATTGCACACGAAGCCAGCCCAGTGTTTGATTACCGAATTACTTAATAAAATGAAATAATAAATTAAGGAAATGGTTATTAATTACTCTAGACATTTTTTACTGGAAGGCAATTAGCTAATTGTGATAATCTATTTTTAAAAACTAAGTTTGTTTAGAAACTTGAGAAGCCATTCAATTGCAGTCTGCTGCTGTCTATTTCATCTGAAGTGGATTCGTGCTTATTGCTTTGAGTAGTGGAAGAAAGAAGTTCCGTTAAGCGCATTAATACACATTCACCGCTTTAACAATGGAGTCCTTGTATGACTGTGTGCTCAAATTTTTTCGTTTTCGTGGTTTATTTTGAAAGAAACAAAATTTCGCACTCTTATTTTGCAAGCATCTAATGTAGCTTCAATTGAGTAACAATTTCAATTTGGTGGAAATCTGTGACATACATGTTTGAGGGATTCCCTTGTTAGTTGAAAAGTTGATTGAAGAACATATAGCAAAACCTCGATAAATCGAATTTCAAGGGAAGAGCAAAATGCTTCAATTTATAGAGGTTTCGAGTTAACGGGGTTAAATAAAACAAAATTCGAATTATTGAGGTTTTGTGTGAGATTTCAGTAATCGCATAGAACACTGATATTTTTCAGGAAGCATACACAGATTCAATAAACAGTACAGCACTTAAAAAATCCTTTATTTGTTCATAAAATTAGCTTTGGGTGGTTTAATTTTAAAAACTTTCATTTTAAAACATTTTAGAAGATTTCATTGAAAAACATTAGTGTTTTTAATTAAATCATTGAAAAAAGTGTTTCATGATTACGTACTAGCTTTTGTACTGTTGGAATCCATATCACACGAACTTGTACACCACAGCAATCACTGTAATTAATCACACTTTACCAGATCAAAGCACTTCACTGAAACAAAGGGAGGGAAGAAAGGAAGATTTCAAGTTTAGTCACGCGTCATTATCACGTTTAGACATATGTCATGCATGTGTGAGCTGTTGACGATTCGATTTATAGAGATCCGGATTGAGAAAATTCGATTTATGGAGGTTCCTTGATCTTTAACTTCGATTTATAGAGGCCCTGTTTGCCAGAATTCGAATTACAGAGGCTAAGTTTCTATTTGATATCTTCCAAAAAAATTCGATTTATCCATTGTTTTTACTTCGAATTATCGAGGTTTTTGCCTCTGAGCGGAAACAAGTAGACAAAAATTTCTAATTATAAAGTTTTTTGATTTATCGAGGTTCTACTGTATAAAATAGAAAGGTATTCTTATATAGAGATATAAACATTTTCATCCAAATTCAAAATTAACAAATTAACAGGATGAAAAATCACAAGTGTTTTAAATACAATGATATTTAAAACAAACAATTTTCAATTGAAAATTATCTAGTTTAAATAGCAATGAATTAATGAGAAAAAAGAAAAAGGTACAGTTTCAAATATAGCCCATAGGCATTAAAGGACAATTCCACACTATTCTTGAAGGCCTAATATTTGTTCAAAAATCTGTCTTATTTAAAGGATATCTTATGAAAATTTTGTAGAAAGGAAATCTCTATTAATTATTAGTATAACAAACTGAAGCATCATTAACATTCTATAACCTTTCAAAAATAAACATGTAATTAATTTTCTTTCTTCTAGTGCTATTTTATTAATCCTACACAAATGGATTATTTCAATCATGTTAAAGGGATTAAAATATTATAAGCTGATGGAACACATATCTACAGCCTTTAATCAGAATAAATCCACATTTCCCCACATGGCAAGGCTGAAAAATAATAGCCACCAAAAAGAGGGAAAAAAAAGAATTTTATCAACCTTTGGCAAAACTCCAAAGGTTCGAAAGATATTTTGCTAGCAAGGACAGAAAAATACTGGTTGGTCCAGTTCAAGAAATAAATACGCACTGTAGTTCTAAAAGGCTACTAGAAAAATCTGGAAGCTTTAATGGAATAAATGCAACTTAAAATTCAACTTAGCTAAAACTCATTAAGATTCAATGTTTGCTGTTAATGAAATTAGATTTAGATCTATATAGACTATAAAAAATAAATAAAAAATACCGTAAACAAAAAAATAAAGGAGAAAAAAATTCAATAGCTGTATGTGCAACAGATGCTTCATTTCCTTTCATTATTGAAAAATTGTTTAAGTTGGATAACTTTGATTTTAAAAACATCTTAAGTTAATATAATGTTAATATTTTATATGAAATATTTTGGACTGCTAATGATGCTATAATAAAATCTTGATTATTTCTTAGAAGTAGTTTTTCTCTCGATGATTTGATGGGAATTTTAAAAATGGATGTAAAAATTTTTATCACCTTAAAAATTTTTCTCATTTTAATTTCATTAAAACCAGATCTTTATAACTATAAAGACACGAGTTACAAAAATTCAATAATTTCTTCTTCTTTCTTCATAAGACATTAATTTATATAATTAATATAATAATATTAAGCTTGATTAATTCACTACATGAAGCTTCACTGAAAATTTGGGGAATTTTGTAAGATTTGACTAGAATTAGAAAACATATCTAAATGCAGAAGCATATTTTTGAGATTTTACTTTTTTTCCTTAAAAGATATCTGGTTTTAAATCTTGCACAATGAATAAGGCAGAGGAATGAACAGAATACAGAATAGGTGGGAATCTAATACAATTTTTATTGAATCAAACAAATGTTCCATGCTTGATGGATGAATCATTACTGGATGAGGAAGGGATGGAACCTGCATTTTTCTAGAGTGGCTGCCAGATCAAGATGTTGCAGGATGCTGAACACAACTTTTTTTCAGATGGAGCCTTATGTTTGCTGCTATTGTTATAAAGAATGTCAGAAAATTATCAAATAAATTTTTTTTAAAAATATTACTTTTGAAAATGAGTAATGTTTACACCCTTAAGAAATTATATGCTATTCCTGGAGCAGTGATGAGGCATTTCTTCGAGTAAACTGATGAGCTGTATAAATGATCAGGCATAAAATATCCAAAAATAATGTTATTCTCTCATATCAACAGTTATTAATGGTTTTGGTTTATATATACTCATTCTAAAATCTTGCAATATGTTGTGCTTAGAGTGAATTTATTAAAGGAAAGAAGATGACTTTAGATTATTATATGGCATAGATGTCGTGGCTGTAATTTTATGCTTTCTTTTTTATTTCCTTACATCAGTCATACAATGTTGAAAATACGGCTGCACAGAGATGACAAAACAACAAAGGATTGACTCAGTTGTAATGCTTCAGAAGTTTAGTATTATTATTATTTTTTAACCACGCTGAGAGTAGGAATTCATTTTTGATAATTTGCACATTATTTCTAAAAATTCTGTACATTAAGCAGTAAGCTATTAGAAAATGCACAGTGTAGTAAGCTATTAGGAAATGAAATTCTTATTGGGGATGCAATCTGAAAACCACGATTCCACAGAAAGATCACTTCGAAAATACAATCATATGCCAGCTGTTAAGTTCATCTTGAGTTCTTTTATCCCTTTAATAGTGATGTGCACAATACGAGTCAGTTTTATAACTCTGAAAAGAGTCTTTACAAATCCTAATTAAAGATCACGGAAAAGGAATCCCCATGCTGTTGAGTAGGAAGATAGAGCATTTTTGATAATGTTCCGATATTCGATCAACTTGTTTACTTAGTGCTTGCACAAGACATCTGATGTTCGCCAGCGCAGTAAGGATCTGCTCCTTGTGCGTTCACAAACGTGGCCTTTGTATCAGACTCAAATTTAAAAATAAAAATTAACCTAGAAAAAATTAATCGCCGAAAGGATAACACGGGGGATAAGTTAAGAAATTGATTGCCCGATGATGCTGCTATATTGATTTTTAAAAACTTCACCGGATTGTCCTTGGCCTCAATAAATGCCTAACTATATCGTTCTTATTCAACACGGAAATACTACTACCGCCTTACCTAATCCACTATTTCAACTTTTGGCGGCAATTAAAATGCACCGCTTTCGATTTGGCTTAGGATTTAATATATCCACAGTTGAATAACCCTAAACAATGCCCATGTTAATTTACACCGTGTTTGAATCGAATAGGATTTTTGCCACTCACCATAGAAAAAGAAATGGTATCCACGAACATTTCCACCGCATTTTTCACTCCAATCGACGAAAACATAGAAGCATGGCAGCGTTGATATGGCAGTAAATCGGCTCTAAGTCACAGAAAACATGATGATAAATGGGTACTGAAATTTAAATTTCAGTTCTATGCTGACGACAGTCCATGTTAAGCTTGACGTGGAAACGAAACAGTGGCACCACTAGCGAACCTTCGCGACCATCGCGACCCCTGCTGTTGTACTGTAGTTTCGCATTGTGAATCGAAACCATGACGGAAGCATAACTCTGATTGGTGGAGGAAACCTCTCGCGATCATCTACGAGATTTGATACGAGAAATTCAACGCAATTTCACTTTTTCATCATGCAACGCGTGATCGGTAATTTTTTTTTCATCGGGTAACGCATATTACTTTCGCATGTGATTGCATGAGTAATGTTTTTTAAACTGATGTTGAAGTTAGAAATTAAAAGAAAAAGATTAATTTTTAATATTTAAAGAGCACAATTTTAAATGAAAATAGAAAATTAATAAATAATTGGGTTTTTTTCCCTTTAACTAAAAAAAAAAAAAATAAAAAATAAAAAATAACAAAAACCAGGGCCATAAGCATTTAACTCTTCAAAAAGCCCTGCAAAAAATTTAATTTACTTTCCAGATCTGAATTAGAAAGACAAGATACGTCTTATTAAACGAGTTAATAATGTTCTGTGCTTCATTAATTTTTCCTTGCTCATTTTGAGCTAAAACTATTCAACCCCTCATCCATTCCTGATTCAAATGAATAAACAACTTGCGAAAACAAATTTCTCGCTGTTTGAAATTATGTGCATTTAAGTGCATTTTTTTTAAAAATTTTTTTAACATATTTTTTTTATTTTATTTCTTTATATGAGCCATTCGCATATGTTAGCTCAAGGTGAGTTTATGAGCTGCCATATGTTCGCGTCAAAAACTAATTTTATTTTCATTATGAACCAACTTGTTGAAAAATATGAAGTGTTATTGATGATGCTATGTGATTACATAACAAAAGAAAAATCGAATAATTATTAACGGCTCTCAAATCTTGCGTCGGTACATAGCGTGTTGAGATTTATGAAAATCACTTAAAAGTCAACTGACCATCAAACAATTTTTTTTCCTTTACAAATTTCTCCATCCCAAATAAGTAATAAAAATTGTTTGTTTTTTTTTAATTCTAATTTTTCACACGCAACATTGGTCCAGGAATTACGCTATCGCCAACGTGGATCAATTTACATTCTACTCAAAAATATTTTTCGTGTAGAAAGGATTCGTGACAGGTGAAACGTTTTTTAAATACGTAAAAGTCGAACAATTTGAAGATGTTTATTGTACAGCGTTGTCTGGCCATAGAGCACTGTTATTTCAAAACTACTTCGATCATAAATGCTGTAGTAGTTCAAAAATAACAAAAAATCAACAAAAGAAGATAAGAAACCACTATTCTACAAAAATGAATTTATAAAAACAAAACAAAACTCATATGTACATTTGAGTGGAATAGTGTTTTTTTTTGTTTTTTTTTGTTATCCTAGTAACCACAGCGTTGGCTATCTTACGAGGGATGTTCAAGAATTTTTGCCTCCTGGTCAGTAACTTTTTTATTTGTTAACCGATTTTCAAAATTCTGTTTGTATCTCATACTTACATTTGTCCTCTATGTAATGCACTATTCACTTTTCGACATAGTCCCCATCCCTTTCCACGCATTGCGCCAACGCGTGACTAGAGCTATGTGTCCACTTGAGAGAAAGTCGCGAGAGTTATCCTCAATAGCTACTCTCAACTGTGTGTCCATTTGATTGTATTTTGACTCTTTCAGAGCTACTATAGAACTCTCAGACAACTTTCTCTCGGACAGTTCTCTCAGCTTCGACTGTGTTCAGTGAGTAAATCCTGAATTGCAAACAACTGTCGTGTTTTCCATGTGCTTGTTTTCTATGATGGAGATGAAAAAAGTTGCGGCTACAATTGTTGCATATAAAATCTTGAAAAAAAAGAAGAGAGAACAAATGAAAAGAAGCTGCTGGGAAAACCATGGATTAAGCGTAGATCAGAACGCTGACAAGAGAACTTGAAATAGAGGATGCTCCGCAATTTCGCAACTTTGTTCGTATGAATGCTGTACAGTGGGTGAGCCCAGTAGTAGGTAAAAACGATACACAAACGCGAAAGGCTATTTCTGTCTACGAACGTGTTATGGTCACATCACGATTTTTGGCAACAGGTAATAGCTATTCAGTATAATTAATATTTTAATGTTTTGTACTGTTATTATCATTATTATTGCATATTATTATACTTATTCCTTAAATTTTCTGCTATCTCCTTTAATATCTTGTCCTTAATTTCACGATTTCTATAGTCTTTGCATTGACAATTCCATAAAACGGAATTTTCCTCATATAACTCAATCAGTTCTATTATTTCATCTTTCGACCATTCTTTTTTAGAAGTCATTAAAAAAAACAACTCTCAAGCAACTCTCAAAATGATTCGAAACCGGTTGGAATTTGAAGAGCAAGTATCAAGACGAGAAAATTTGTAGTGTCCACATGAAAGGAAGTCACAGCTTAGTCATTCACTGAGAGTGGGGAGGAGCTCTCCGATAGTAATTCTCAGAACTGTGTCCACTAGCGAGAAATACTCGCGATAGCTTCTCTCGAGAGAATTTCTCTCAAATGGACACGCAGCTTGGTGAACCTGTCGGAGAGGAATTCCGGGGTTGTTGTCGACGCGAGGATTGAATGGGAGCTTTGGACCATGGAAGAAGTGAATTCTACTATCGTGCTGCAGAAGAAGGTCCAAACATGGAAGAAGTAGAATTCACTTTATCCATGTTTGGACCCTCTTTTGCAGAGCGATAACGTCCGCCCGCACACTTTCGCCACATACCCGAAGCGTAGCAGCGCCTACAGTTCAAAGATGAAAAACTGCAGTTCAAAAATGAAAGACTTTCACCACTTCCCAAAGAAGAAAGAGCACCTTAAGGGACATGAGTTGCGTTCACCCGACTAGTCACGCGTTGGTGCAATGCGTGGAAAGGGATGGGGATTATGTCGAAAAGTGAATAGTGCATTACATAGCGGACAAATGTACGGTAAGTATGAGATACAAACAGAATTTTGAAAATCGGTTAACAAATACAAAAGTTACTGACCAAGAGGAAAAAATTCTTGAACAACACTCGTATACTATTTGTATAACCAAAAAATCACTTTATTAATACTAATTCTTTATTGGAAAATGCACTTCCTTTATCTAAAAACAGACGTTTCACACTGTTAAAAGTAATATTGTAATTGGCAACAAGCTAAAAAAATGTCGTGTGTAATCAACGCGTTATTTGGTTCTCCGGTTCTCCATTGCGTTTATTTAAACAAGGGATATGAGAGGTAATTTGGAGTCTATTATGATTAAATTATTTGTTTCACCATTATTTACTAACCACTGTTAACATTAACAATTAAACGCCCGCTTATTGGTTACGAAAAATCATGACACTTTTGCATGGTTAAATTTGCTGCAAATTATCTCTTTTATCACCTCCTTAAATTAAAGAGCAAAAATAACAATTATAGCAATTAGGCAATAGTATTCATAATATGCCAAGAATTATAAAAATTTTTTGATGCAAATCATTGATTAGTTAGGCATATTAATGCAAATTAACCGCGTGGCATCTGCAGCTATTTAAAAATGTTGTCAGAATATATGAAGGTGTTGCATAGGAGTAACTGATAGTACTCATTCGGGCGATGGGGAAAACGATGGGGAAAGCGATCGGAATTTGAAAACGGGCTCATTGTGAATGTCTGTCTTGCTGGAGCCACGATTTCAAAATCTGGCGAAGTGACTGGAATTTCAAAAGGTGCGATGTGTAAAGTGATCTGTGCATGGGAAAATAATGCGCACTGCTGGTATAAGAGAAGAGTAGTTCACGGATTCGTTCAACATTGGAAATTATATCAAACCGAACTATGCAGGGAATTTGTATAAATTGGTGGCAAAGTAACACAGAGGGTAGATGGGCATTAGGGAATTTTGCGCCATGCCAGTAACGTAACGACTGCTACGAGATGACAGCAGCAGCCGGGACCGACGGCTTAACGTGCCCTCCGAAGCACGGGGGGGGGGGGGGGGTTCAAGATGGAAAAACGCTGGTGGACGCACAACCAGTAGCTATCACCCTCAGCTGCTGTGCATTCAGCACTGGTCCCTCAGCAAATGGGTCCGACCAAGTAGCTGTGCTCCAGTTGACGTCTCTCCCAACAACAGGTTCATCAAGCCCCTGGCTGTCGCCCAACCAGTAGCCGGCCGTGCCCCGTTAGTAACACGGAAACCACTGATTACAGAGCAGAACGAAAAAATTCTTTTTCGATAGTACAAAGACCGACTTGGACACTATAAGATTGGAAGAAAATCATGTGGTCGGGGAGTCATGTACACGCTGTTTTGCATTGATGATGGAGGCTTAATGATTCAATGTACCCAGTTTGTCTGGTCATGTATTGCAGAGTCTGGAAAAATTATCGTAGTCTGGAATATAAGATCACTGGCATCGCTGAAGATTGCGTAAACTCAAAAATTGCTTAGATTTTGTGGCGGATCATCTGCAATACTCCATTTTTATCCAGGAGATGGAAGATTCTTAGACGACGATTGAACTTCTCCTTGTGCAAAAATTGTTCAGTAGTGGTTCAAGGAGTACCACAGGAAATTCCAACATCTACCGTGGTCTCTTCGAGTTCGGATCTGAATACTAGAGAGAATGTATAGATTGTATTGGAAGAGTCATCCTGTTCTTCATGTTGTGAAATAGAAGCCCAATTGTCCACGTGCTGTAATTTCAGCTAAAGGAGGCCCACCAGGTTTTCAGTGGCCAAGGTGTGTTTGCGTGTATAAATTGTCCACGTTACTGAGGGGGGAGGCCGTGGCCTGGTGGGCTTTCACTGAAACACAACTTGAGTGAAGTTAAGCAACATCATGCACGGCTAGTCACTGGATGGGCGACTCATCAGTGACTCAGGATCTTCACCCCCCCCCCCCGGCTGCTGTGACTATCATACAGCAGTCGTTAATCCAGGTCCATCCAGAGACCCGATGAGTTGGCTGGCTCTGGATGGACGTATTGGATTACAATGAATTCCAAAAAAATAAATAAATAAATAAATATCGAGTGACGGAATAAACAATTTATATAAAATTAAATTTCTCAAAACATTGAACACAATAATTCATGTGTTTGAAAACTTTTTCATAGGATTTCTTTAATGCCTTATAAATTTATCACAAGTACGTTGAGTTTTCATGTCCGTTAATCTTTAGATAATTTTACAATTTCATTTGAAGGAGAAACAGTAAGATAAAATTTCTTTTTAAATTTAATATCGTAAAGATATGTATCACCATTGTCGAGCAGTGGCGCAACCAGACGAGGATAAGGCCGAATCCAAAGAAAAAGAAGAAAAGCAACTATAGTATTTATATCAGGCAGTCAATATAACCTTAAATGTCTAAAAGCGGGAATTTTGTTTGACTTCTCTAGGTCAAGAATTGCTTCTGTCTGTATGTGTGAGACATGCATCTTGGCAGACTTGTTTGCGTCCGAATGCGTGAATGAATGAGGTGAAGAGATGAACGAGACGTCCTTTCACTACAAGGATTTCTTACGGAAATGTTATTTGCGTAATATTTATAATTATACACTTTTTTTTAAAAAAAAAAAAATGAATTTACATTTTAAAATGCTTTTCGTCAAAGCCCTTCCCTCCTCCCAAGTTCGGGCATCTTCCAAAATTTCTTTCTGTGTGCGCTACTAAATAGTAAACGCCACTAGAGAATATGTACTTTTAGCTGAACATCTGTCTCTGCTATATTTCTCATTATAAAATCTATATTGAGTTCATTCCAACGAAGACATTATAACCGTTATTCAAGATCGTTAGATTCACTTTTCTTCGATTTTATAATACTTCAATTAGAAGTGTACAGGAGAAAAAAGAAAACAATGGCAATCATTCCCAAGGAATTTTTTTCCAAGAACAAAATTTACAGGAAAGGACGAACATTATTACGGTTAATGAAGGGATAACCATGAGAAGAAAAACTCGTTTGAGCTTTTCAATGCTAAATTCTCGCACCTGCCCTTGATTCTCTGGAAATTGAGAAGTTCTCGGATTACCTAGCAACGCATCAAAATTGATTTTCGCAAAGAAAATGTTTTCATGCAATAAAAAAAAAAAATGATAAAAATCAATAAATCGGTATTCCACCTAGTTTCTAATGTTGTTAAACATGAGTCTTGAAATTGCCTCTTATGTTAACAGAATAATTGATTTATCCAGGAATGGATAATTGCCCCTTCATCCATTCCTAATATAACAATGAGTTAACGTTTTCAATGAACCCTTTTGTTAATTTTATTTTCACAATACCTGATATTTTTTAAGTCGTAAGTTACACCCGATGAAATTATGTTAAATAAAGTATCGTATAACTTGAAT
Organism: Rhysida immarginata; assembly: GCA_023313115.1. NCBI lineage: Eukaryota > Metazoa > Arthropoda > Chilopoda > Scolopendromorpha > Scolopendridae > Rhysida > Rhysida immarginata. The sequence continues at coordinate 279,528 of JAHWFO010100092.1, forward strand.
GTTAAAAGAACAAAAATAGAGGGAGATTCTTAATATATTCTCAAGATCGTCGATTTTGCTCTCATTCACCAACTAATCTGCACTGAAAAAGCAGAGGGGAGGGGGGGGGGGGTCATAAAATTTTTACGACGCTTATTTCGAGAAATTGTGCCAGCTTATGGTTTCTTTTTTCCAAATTCCCGATTCAGTATCCTGGTTGAGGATACGTATTTTAACATCATCAAGATTCTATTGTAAATATTTACACTAGGTCATGAAAGCAATTCGATTGTGCGTATTTATTTTCTAAAAAAAACTTCCTTAAATTAATATGTTTATTTCGTAGTTTCCTCTTTAGCTAAATAGCGAATCAATTCTGGCATTCGTTTGTCTTCATTTTCTGTGTTGACTGATTTTTTTCCCCCTAAAGTCTAATATTTGGCTTTTAAAAACTGACAAACCGGGTATTGTTTCTCTAAATTCATGGAATGAATATTCAATATTTTTTTTTACATATGATTTCTACGATACGTAAAATCTTATTAAATACTGCATTATATTATCATAATTATTCAATTCAATTCAATTTTATTTTATTTGTTCTAAAAGTGAAGGAAAACAGTTGAAAATGAACCTTTAACAACGAACACGCGAAAAAAATAAGACTAATAATAATAATAATAATAATAATAATAATAAGTCGTCACATACTAAATAAATTCCTACACCCAGACATTAATACTTCCACAAATATGTAATTTTTTCCCCTTGAACTTGAATTTTTTTCACTTGAGCCCCTTGGACTTGACCCTCTCTTGGGTCCGCTATGGTACTTGGCTTCCGAACTTGATCCGAAATTGGTTTTTCCAAAACAAAAATAATAATAAAGTTGGAAACCGCTCGGTTGCATTAAATATTTTCGGACATGTTTTCATAGTTTTGTAAAAGTTATTTATTCCTACAAAATTTATATACACGGAGTTTGGAGGAAAACTGGAGCATTTTCCTATGTCAAAATGGTTCCTGCTCACGTTCGTAATAGCATTTACTATTACGAAGAGAAGTATCATAAAATGTGCAAAGTGCATTAAAACATATTTCAAAATTTTAATAGAGACCCATTTATTAATGAAACATATACACATGTTCTATTGTTAAACTCGCCGAAATTAAGTCATTAGAATAAGACATATTGTATTTGACAATCCATCAATTCGATATTATGTTATATTCATTTCAACAGCTGTGCATTAATTATTAGAATTAGAAAAAAAAAGATAAAAAAAATATTCTGAAGCAATCGGATCGATATCGTTTAAAAATAAACGAATTAGTTCCACAGAAAATTTATGCACACATTTATGCAATAAAAGAAAAACGTTTAGAAAATTTGAAATTCATTGCCTGCCCCCCTCATGATCACTTTTATTATACTTCTTTTCAAAATCCATTTAAGCTAATGAATTACAATTAAACTTTAGAAAATGTAGGAATGGATACGTATAAAAATAGCTTTAAACGTCGATATTCTACAATAGTGACCCCGTAACATAATTAGAACCATTTACACATGAAAGAACTATTAATTGAAAAATGTATTGAAAAATGCCTTTTAGAAGCTATATTTCATTTATCAATTATTATTATAATTATTATTATTATTATTATTATTATAGTTAATTTAAAATTTTCACTTTTGCCATTCTTCGAATTTAAATGAGGTAAAAAGAGGTTGAAACCCATTCTCGTGTTACAGGGGGAAGAATAAAATTTTGCAGAACTTGTAAAAGTTAAGATTGTAAGAGTAGCAAGAATTTTGAAAAATCATCCGAAGAAGTTAAATTTATTACAAGGGCAGGCTGTGCATTTCCATCATTAATGTATTATATGTATAGGCAAAATAATATTTTGTATATATAAAAATATCTATATTCTTAGATTTTTAATCGAATATCAGTGAGTAATATTTTTTTTCTTTTGCGCTTAGGATTTTTAATTCTCGTAATTAAGGATGTAGAGATTCTTAGTATTAATGATGCTTTTATTAAACTTATTTTTCAACAGTTTTATTTCCTTTCTTATCGTCTTTGATTGTTCTAAGAATTACTAATTCTTCAATCATACTTACGTGTATAGGCCTACTATATATATAAAAAAAAACTTGAATGGTGACCTACAAAGCATTACTTGAATTCTTATACATACTATTGAAAATTAACAACAACAAAAAAATCGCAATTATAAATTTTCGAAATATGTTTGCCTGAATGATTCACTTAGACGTTGATAGAATGCCAGAACAAGAGATTCTGGGTTACTTTATCCGGATTACTTTGAGACTTCAGATGATTTGTTTCCCTTTTATTGCTATCTGATAATTCAGTCTAAGTGGAATAATTATCGAAAAAAATCCGGATTTAAACGCAAGATTTCTTCAATTTTTGAATTTATTTGGCATTCAAACATTTCCACATCAGTTTCGAAGGTGAGAACGTAATGATTTATAATGCTATAATCTGAAAACGGGAGATAAAAACTTTATACATTTAAGAACAGATTTGAGAATGTTTGGAAAATTTCCAAGGAATTTTTATTTTTTTATATCAGTTTAACAAATACAATTTTTAAATAAAGTATTCAATTGGTATTGTAGATTGTATAAATTATATAAGTGCATTCATTCATATGCTTATCAATATGAATCGTAATTTAATATCATGTCGTTAAAAAAGATTGTTTATAAAAGGGAGGGAAAAATATTGATATTAAAGTTTAATCTCGATAAGTATTATTGTTTTATAGGATCAATAGCTTTTAACTTTGTATCTTATGTCTAGATTTATATCGCAGGATATTCTATTATTCTCGAAGAAAAATCTTAAAATTCCATTCATTTGAGTACCGCTATTTGAAAAACGTTACTGCAAATCGATCTCACAAATTTTATGAGACTTAATGGGAACAATTTATAATATTCGAGTGGATCGATTAGATATTTTAAAATTATTTTACCAGAGAAAATATATTAGCAAGTTTTCAGGTTTTATTTTCAATTTTTAAATACCACTCAACATTAATGCAATTTAAGCTTTCAAACATGAATGGCAAAAAGCTATAATTTGGCATATTAGAATTTTTAATTTTTACATGTAATATGTTTTTAAATTTCATTTTAAGTATTACTTGATTCCTTTTAAGTGATTACTTCTGATGTTGTAAAGGGAGGGAAAAACTCAAACCATAAAGAGACAAGATTTGAAATACCAGATATGTATTTCAAAACTGTGCCTTCATTCCCAACAACAAAATTGAGACTAAACTTAAAGAATTAGGAATTAATGCTCCAGCATAAGATAAAGATATTAAAAAAAAAAAAAAAAAAAAAAAAACCCCGGGAGAAAAAATTCCGCGAGATAGATACTTTGTGTACAGTACGTCCAAAAAGTTTATAATATTGAAGTAAATTAGATGTGTTTTCATTTAAACAAAATAGTTATAAATAAACTAACCGGTCAAAATTGGATTTTATTAGCTTTATAGAAACAGTTTCATAAATAGTAATACTTGTAAAAATAAACAACTATCCATTGTTTATAATTATTTTGTAAAATGAAATGTGTCCAGAATGTTTATAATATTGATAAAACTGTCCTTAAAGCTTATAATACATTAAATTAATATTTTGTTACATCGCCTCTGTTTTCATAATGCACAAATTCTTTTTGGCATACTAACTTTTGACACAATTCTACACTAATATTTTTCCACATATTTTTGACGTCATCAATTAACTGCTTTTTGTTGTAGGCCGCATTTTTTCGATTTGAATTTTCATTAAATGCCACAGATTTTCAATTGGATTAATGTCTGGCGAATTACCTGGCCAATTCATTGCTTCTGTTGCATGCTCTTTCATCCAATCTTTAACCGTTTTTGCTGTATGGCAAGGAGCATTGTCTTGTTGAAAGATGTACTCTTCATCTTCAAATTGATCTTCCAAGATTTCTTTATAAACAACTGCATTGACTTTTCATTAATGATGCAAAGATATCCCACATCTTTATGCGAAAACCATACCCAGATCACGAATTTCTCGGATGCTTTCGCTGCAGTTGCTCGGGTAATGTTAGTTTCTGTCCACATGGTTCTTCCACCTTCATCGACAAAGATAGTAATAATTGTCTCATCAGTGAAGATTACTTTTTTCCAATCGTCCATTGAAAATTGGACGTATTTTTGGCCCATTCCATTCCATTCGTTTTTGTTTTTGTAGCTTTGTCAGAAAGGTTTCTTTTTACAGTGAACTGATCGGAATCCCAGGTTTTTAAGCAATTATGGAAGGTTGTCTTGCAAATAGTTTTTTTCGTAACATGAGAAAAGGCTGCTGTTAAGTCACGAATAGAAGATCGCCTGCTTTTATGTTACCAGTCGTTTTAAAGTGTTCACGTTTCTTTTGCTAGCTTTTTTTTTTGGCCTTCCACTACGAGGTTTCACTTCTGCTGAACCACATCGTTTAAATCTTCTGAAAACATTAGACACAGCTCTTGACAACATGACATTTTATGAGCAATTTGGGTTTGTGTCATTCCAGCTTCATAAAAAGCTTATGATTTTGTTTTTTTGATCAGAAGATCTATTTCCCCCATGATTACTTTTAAACAAACTTGCTACAGTCACACTTTTAAAAATAATAACAAAAAATAAATTCCACTTTTTTAAAAAAATTTATGCTCATTGTAATAATGGGCATGAGGAATTACGGCAAAATTATTTTTTTTAAAATTATTTTCATAAAAAAAAATATTATAAACTTTATGGACAGATTTTTCAATATTATAAACATTCTGGACACATTTCATTTTACAAAGTAATTATTAAAATAATTATAAACAACGGATAGCTGTTTATTTTTCTATTAATAATAAAATCCAATTTTGAGCAGTTAGTTTATTTATAATTTTGTTTAAATGAAAGCACATGTAATTTATTTCAATGTTATAAAACTTTTTGGACTATTATATAAAGCTTTAGTAGTCTCTGGTTCGAATCCAGGTCGCGGAACTTATCCTTCTATTTTTCTGTTAATCTTTACTAAACTTCGCTTTAGGGTAAAGAATATATCATAATATGTTATATAAGAGAAAAAGGGAAATAGCTTTCGAAATATGCATCCGGAATATATTTTTTCTTTGTGGTTTTTCCTATATTTTGCAGGTTTTCCCATTGTAGTTCTTTCTTAATTTATTTCTTAAGTTGATTTTAATTCCTTTATGTTAAAAGGGAGGGATGTTAATAGGGAGGGATGATACAGGAAATAAAGAGCGTATAAATAAATCCACAAGGAGGTATGAATACAATCTGTCATCACGAGAATCGTGCAGTGAAAACAGAAAAACTAGTTCTGACTCTCAAAGGGAGGAAAAAAAGCACTTGAAGCAAATAAGAGTGAATTAAAAGTAAACCATTTTGCTTTTATTAAAAAGTTTCTCTTATATATGAAGCGTGCCTTAGAAAATGCGTCTTGCTTTTCTAACAGTGATTTAAATGCTATATTATTTAAGATTCAGAGAGCGTTACCGAACTTTAATATTTTAATTTTCATAATGTCAATAGAATTTCCATTCCGCACGGGTTTTCAAATCACGTGTCAACGGAACGCTGAATAATTTGGGTGAGAAAGGAATTTCGATCGCAATGGAAAGCGATTCAATTGATCGCAATCTCTTTTGTTGATCACGCAGAAAAAGTTCATTTGGGAACGATGCCCAGAAAATTTCTCCTCTTCTTAATTGGTGCTCCTCAAAAAATTTAAAAAAAAAAAAAAAAAAAAAAACTTTCCGTATTTTGATACTTGCACGAGAGTTTGGGATTCCACTCTTGCTCCTCCTCAAAGGCCGTTTCGTAACTGGAATTTTCTCGGAAGGCCAGACCGTTCCTACTAAAAGAGGAGGTTTCATTCTTTACTTTTTGGGCCGCCGCGGTCATGATTTCTCCCCTCGGCCGATTACTAAGAAAAGCCGGCCGCATGATTCATTCGTTCGCCAGTGAGTCACCGGCTACGGGATCCCTGTTGGCCGGGATCCCGTCTGCGCTCGTGGCTTCCCCCGTCAGCCGACGCCGCCAACGACGCCGGAGACGAGCGCGATGATGATGGCCACCCACGACCCGCGAAGGGTTCACCTGCTCGTCTATTTGCAGCCTCAAGGTGTAGCATCTTGCGCCGCCACCGATGTCGCTTCCTATCGGATGAGCCCCAGCTACGTGCACGCCATTCACCAGCTGCAGGTATGTAGGTGAATGCCATTCACAACACACACTTGCTGACGCCCGGGTTGTCAGACTGCTGCCAGCGATAAACAGTGGCGTGTCTTTAGTTTCGTATCCTAAGGCGCTGTTAGGAAAAGTTTGCCTTGTTAAGAACTGTTTATGCTGAAGAAACTAGTTATTAGTTATTTCCTGATTTCCTTAACTTTTCTCAGCATGCGTTTAATTTCATTTAGGAGGAACAATTATGAGCTTTTTACTTAGCAGTTGCCTTCATGAGTGTAAACATTTAAAGCTATTCTTTCTGTTTGAGATATGCCAAGAGGGAAGGGATTCAGACATTCCTGATCATAAAAATTAGGCAAAATGAGCAAAGGTTGATTAGAAGAGAAAAAACAAATTTATAAAGCAAATTTATAAACTTGTGAAAACAAAACGTCTTTTCACCACTGCTCATCTGCTATGCTTTTAATGTAAAAGAGAAATCGTTAATTGTCAATATTGTATTGACTTTATTTTTTAATGACATCGATTATAGTTAACCCTCGGAAATGAAAGAATCTATTTAGTGTATATCCATGGTATGATATATAAAATAGTATACAGCTGCATAACTAAAAACATGCAATAAGCAATAAAATGGAGATGCATTTTTAAGGAGAAAAATTTTAAATTTTGAAAAACGAGAATGTTTGACATTTGGAGAAAAATTTAAGAAATTGGGATTTGATGTTTATACAATTGTGGAAAATGTTTTAAGTACTTGTCACATCAATAGGAAATAGCAACATAAAAATTTCAACAGAAATAGCAATAAGAGGATTCCAAAATGCGAAAGAACCTCTTTAAAATTTGATGTAATTGATCTGGTGTATGTTAAAGAAATTTCATTAAAGCATGTAATCTACGTTTAAAGGTGAATGCAGACATACTTGATAATTAGCTGGTTATTTTTTTAATTTTTTTTTATTTATTTTTTTTGAAGTTCGCAAAATTGTCCATATTCAGTTTGATGCAACTTACTCGAGCTAATTATTATAATTTAATTTTTTTTTTAATAAAATATTGATTTGAACAACAAAAAAAAAACAACTTTTCTGCAAGATCAAAATTTAAAATTGATAATAAACACGAAGTTTTCGAAGTCAACAAGATTTCAAGGCTTTACAAAGTAAACAAAATTTCTATTCAACAGACCGGCAATACCCTTTAATTTGTATTGCTCTGCACTCTCCCTTTCTAAAGTGCAAATGTATTTTTATTCCTCGATTGCAGGAGCACAGAGTTGTCAATTTGGCCAGGTTTTTTTTACTGCGTAAAACGTAAACAAGTTTGTGGTTTTAAAGTTAAAAGAATACTTATTGATAGCCTCATACATTTATCATTAAGAATCGATCACTTTGAATATTTTGCAAACATTCTAGAGCAAATTTTAAATGGTTTTTTTGTTTCTAGTTAGATGCACGATAGACCTAGATGAGCCTGCTTTAAAGCAGAATGAATCGGCCTGCCTAAGGCATCCTGGATATTGATAGCTGGAGAGCTTCAATCGAAATCGATCCTGCGTCCCTTTCGCACGCACACACACGCAGTATTAGGCAAAAAGGTTTCGATTTTGTGGGGTAATTAACCTTGAGCTATGGCTTCGGCGTCGCCATCTGTGGATGCCATTTCGCCGCAGATATGTTCGTGTCACTCTCACCTTATGTCGCCAGTGAGCTGCTCGTCATCGGTGAGCCCCGGAAAATACGAATGACTTTACTAACCCAAACTAACGCTAACCTGCAAAAAAGAAATTCGATACAACTAACACTTATAATATGGGTTATCCATTAATAAGTTTCGTTAGACTACTCATTGTTAAGATGCTGTTAAAGATAAATCTTTTCCTTTCCATCATCCTTTATTATTAAACATTGCCCTGGTTTTCTCATCTTATTATTTATAAACACTGGAAAATACAAAGATTATAATTCTTTTATGATGCCAGTAATCTAAATCTAATTTCATATGCGACAGTAAACATATAAGAGTATCATTAAAAATAATAAAATTTGAATCGATTTTCAGAGATGCAAATTACCTAAGCGCTGGCACGCCAGAAAACAAACATCATGATCGATTGATGTTTTTAAAGTACTGTAAATTTTCTAGATTTTCCAGTCTTTTCCATTATATACTACACAGAAGACATCTAATTTTTTTTCCTGCTAAATTATCAAACTACTCCTGTTTTTAACTTGAATACTGTTCGAAAGTGTAACCTTTTAAAGGTTTTATTTTTTATTTTTTTATTACCCCCCCCCGCGGGGGGGGGGTAAAGTTACTCATTGTGACCTAAATACCCAATTTATCGGGCATTAAATCTTGAATTTAATTTTTTATTGGCTAAAAACAAAGTCAACGTGGTTCATCTGTTGTAAACAGAGATGATGAAACCGCTTCTACTCCAAGAAGTCTTATCAAGACGAGGATTCCAGATAAGCTCGCTAACTTCCCTTTTCTTCTCGTAATGGTTTTCTACTTTATCTTATTTATTTTATTAATGCAGTCTTGACGAGGCTTTCAAATATTTGAAAGTATAATTAGTTAGGCAGAGATAAGCCCATTTAAATCGTAATTAAAAGCAATAATGCATTCTGATTGAATCAGTCATTTCAAAAATCGCATAAGTCACGTCTTTCTCAAATATACTTTTTTTTTCTGCGAATGCTTGCTTAAAGTTAGACGCATATTCTGGGTAAAAACTACGTAAGTCGGTTCATAACTTCCTCTTCAAATAATATTTCCTTAAACAAAATTGACGTTCATTGCTTAAACAAAAGTCATTGCTTTAACAACGGAAAAAGTGTTCCAAAAGAACAAAAAAGGACATTTGTTTTTTAGACATATGAGTTTTCATTATGATTCAGGTAAAAAAGGCACTATCATAGCTGAGGAATTTATTGACGGGTTCATTAAACATTCATTCATATTAATGAAAAAACTCATCTCAACTCCTGTGTCACTTCCATCAGCTAAAGCTTACGATTTGAGAGTGCCAATTAATAGTAAAAAATTAAATGATTTAAAGCGAGTTCAGGATAGCATTCTGGAAGAGCATATGCCATTTTATCAAAACAACTGCAAATGTTGAAGATAATCCAGATGAGAATGGTGGAGAATGATTTCGTACTATGGTAGTAAAACATGAAAGTGTAATGTTGATAAGATCATATTTAAGTGTAATTTTCAATAATTTTGATTAAAAATATGATCAATATGATTATGTTCAAATTATGTCTACCATCTAACCCTGTTTTTTGCTAAACAAACACAAATCAACATAAGGTTTTTCAGTTTTTATATTTTTATTATTATTTATTCATAAATTATAAAGATTAATCGATATTTCAAGCTTTTAAAGTTCAACCACTATATTCAGCCCAAAAAAAGTCCTTCAAAACTCGTTTACTTGTGAATAACAGTTTTTATTGATTCCTGAAAAATTCTAATTGTGTGACGTATGCGATCTTTGAAATGACCGATTCAAATGAAATATAGATTAAAAAAGGAGAATTTTATAAATTTTTATTCCTAATTTAATGTTAAAAATAACCCGAAACTAGAAATTTAATCTGGGAAGAGGGAATTCAACGATTGCTCAATATGACTTGAATATGACTTTCTCCCTTTAATTAAGGTTTCGACGAATTAACAAGTAATTTCTTTGTTTCTTGTACATGGTGTTCCAGGTGTATAAATTTCCTTCTCCTTCGAGTGACTCCAAGAGTGTCCAAGTGGCAATAAGTCCAGTTAGTAGTCAAGGCCCCATTTGCAGAATATGCCACGAAGGAGACTACAAAGAAGAGTTGCTGGCCCCTTGCCGTTGTTCAGGTCAGCATCTAGTGTAACGTTTTATAAAGCTTAATTACATAAGTTATTCGTTTTTAAGTCTAAGGTACAATTAAAAGTTGCATGTTTAATATTAAATTTTAAACACTTTGCACCTTCTGAAGTAAAATGTAAATAAAATAAAAAAGAGCGGCAAAATTAAGTCGGGGGGGGGGGCAATAAATAGAAATAAATTTCTTAGGTCAACAAAAATTTAATCATTTAGCAGATGGCTTTATTCCTTTTTTTTTTTTTATTCCTCTACATTTTTTTTTTTTTTACATTTCAGTTAGTAGTAATCCTTTAGGTGTTCAAGTTAATCACTATATAAAGTAGATTCTGTGAGTAGGTGAGGGGATTAGGGGATTTTTTTTTTCCAGAACTATTACAATCATATATGCTCGCCAAGAAAAAAATCCCATATTGTGGTTCTGTAAATGTTGAGAAAGGAAAACTGTGTGGAAGAAATATTCCTCTGCATCTTTTATTTGACAATATCTTTTATGCTATTGAAAATTAGTGAAAGAAGTGGCAGTGAATGTTATTTGTGATCGATATACGCTGTATGGGAAAAAAAGTATTCGGACACATGCTCGGTTTAGACGTTTAGCTTCCATTTTTATTAAATTAATACATTGTAGGGCCACCTTTTGCTTTAGTGACTGCAGTTCTATTTCGTGGCATGGTTTCTACTAAATTTTGGAAAACTGCTTGCGGAATTCTTTTCCACTTTTCCTTAAAGAAATTCCAAAGCAGGCAGTGAAGGCCTATTTTCCAAACTTCTAATTATCCCAAAGGCTTTCTATCTGTTGAGGTCCAGACTTCAGACTGGCAGTCCAAACGATCGATTTTCTAGCCAAACCATTCTGTTACGCTTTTTACTGTGTGGCTCGTTGTCCTATTGAAATTGACACTAGGCCTCTACCAAAGAATTTCATGGAATTGTCCAGAATGTCGAGATAGTTCGTAGACTTCATGTTTTCACTCAATACAACCAATGGCCCAAGTTAAAACCCACGAAAAACAGCTCCAAATTATTACAAACACTGTTGGGACCATAGAGGCTGGATGGAACGGTTTCCGGGTAATCGTCACTCTTGCACACACCCATCAGATTTCCAAAGTGTAAATCGCGATTCCTCGCTTCACAAAACGCCCTTCTAAAGTCCAGGAACTGCGAGCTAGTCACCAGTTCAAACGTTTATCGTTTACAAGAGTGATGTAAGGCTTGTGGGCAGCTGCTCTACCACGAAAACCTAATGAATTTAGCTCATTTCGGATAGTTTTAGTGCAAACACTAACTCCGGTGGTGTTTTCAACTTCAGATGTTAGATAGGACTGGATGATTTTCCCACCATTCGTCTCAAGGTTCTCGGTGCCTGATCCATCAGTTTGAGGCCTGTCAGGACGCGATTTTGCAGTAGTTGCGCCACTAGTCTCTCACCTTCGAATCGCATCAACTACTGTCGATTTTGGAATCTCTAAACTGCTCGTAATTCCTCGAGTTGAAACTCTGTTAGCTCACTTCCGTGTGGTATTGCGCTCTTCCAACTAACTAGTTTTGTTATCGGGAGACTCATCTTATATTTGGGAGCATACAACGTTAAGCGCATGCATCTAAATTGAATCGCAAAAACTATGCTATAAACTATTATCAGCTGGGAAGGTATTACTGACCGTAATTTTTGATCGAGAGCCGGTGCTAATCTAATTCGCTGAACCGAGCAATCGGCGCTAAATTTTATTGTGCAACACTAATGTCTGCGCAAAGCCGTCAGAGACAGACTGCCTGGAGTGTTGTCGCAAGGTGTCATGCTTGTTTCTTTCATCCATGGTGTCATCTTGCTTCATGGCAATGCCCGGTCCCATAAGACTATGATTGCTAGCAAAACATTGCAGCCGTTCGAGTGGGTTAACTCTCGAGCATCTCCTCGATAGCCCTGATTTGTCATCTTAAGAAATAACTGAAAGGTCGACGCTTCACGTTGGACGATGAAGTTATGGCGGCAGTTAGACATTCTGCAGCAGCAAGCCATAACTGGACTTGTTGGTTGTTGGGATAAATCTTTGAACGCTAGTGGAATTTTTTTTTTTTTTTTTGAATAAATCCATTTATGTTCTGTTAAATCGTGTTGCGTCGCTTTTATTTGACCCACCCTCATAAAACAGATTGCAACATAATTCAAGAACCAACAAAACAAGGTTACGACTCCTAGCCGGAAACGGCAACAGCAAATGTTGTCAGAAGCAAAATCGGGCAAGACATGAAAGCAATGACTGCTTCTCGCATTGTGATCTGAAATATGTGGACAATGCAAAATGATTTCGCCATATGTCCAGACATTTATCTTGCTGCATTAGCCTTTGCCCCAATCGATGATATTAAGTGTTTTTCATAAGTCTGTCTGCTTTCCAGAAAAAGACTGCTACAATCAAGTATTTACGTAAGGAGAGATTCTCAATTTCCTGTAAGATTATAGAATTTTTACGATGCAACCTCGAATGTTCGCCAAAAACGATAAACTGTTGTGGTTTCACAACGTTCTTAATTCCCTGTTCCACTGCAGTATTTATTTGATGGACAGCAGAGGTCTACAAATTAGCACTGGCTTAAGCACAGGCAGGTCGTTAGAAGTAAAAAAGAGGAAATGAGACGGTTGTACTTCTGTGCAACGATCTGAGCAGATGTATGACAAACAGAATTACTTAAGTACTATAGATTGGCTAAGTTGCAATAATGAATTATATCTAAAATTTTATTTCTTAGATTTATTATTTAATTCCAAAACCAATTTTTTTCATTTCATTCCTTTTATTTTATTATCTCTTATTATTGCTTTTTCTTTGAATAATGTTTATTGATACTACTCACTTTTATTTTTCCGTATGGGTGATTTTCCATTTGGGTATTTTTAATGTACGCACTTTTCTTGTGCACAATGTTCGTGTGGGCAATTTTCATGGTCATAACCCAACGGAAAATTGGATGTTCAACTTGGTTTACGTATTTATACAGTGAAGCCCCCCCCCTCCTTTTTGATAGTTAAAAAAATAACCATCGTCTGCTGTAAAGAATCCCCATTTTGTATATACCGTTTTGTAAAAATTATCCGTAATTTCTGTATTGTGATAATTTTAAAAATTTACTCATTTTGTGTGTGAACTTTGAAAAGTTAGAGTGCACTATTAACACAAAGTGCTATTTTAATGGCATTATTCCTGTGGTGACCCATGCTATGCAGAGGGATGAAAGTTGGTGCAGCGTGACTGGATTCTCAGTAAATGCCTTTTTATTCTGGTGGTCTGGTTTTCACTGTGACCATGCCTGTCATCCAAGTCTTCCTATTTCGCGGGAAAAGGGGATCATAATGTTGATGGAAACTCCATTTTTGTATCCCGGTGGCGATAGTTAAAAGGAAATGCTAAGTGAGGAATGAAGAGGGGGTTTCATAATTTTAACACTTTGGCGTGAACACCCATCTAGCAATGAAAACGGCAAATATAAATAGGAAACTACTAGAAAACTGTTTATTAATGCAAGTCCCATTAAGTATCGAAAACTGTTTTATGCGCATGAACAACCGATTTCTCTTAAAAACCGTGGCCAACATATGCTATTAAAAACAATAGATTTATGGGAAAATAAGAAATAAAACTTACTTCCTATTTGCGTGAAATTGAGACAACTTAAAATTTAGTAAATGTATCAGAAGAAAGATTGAATGAAATTTATCATATAACTGCTACGTTTTTTTTTCAACTTAAAACCGTGCCTGTCTTAATTCCGATTGTTCGATTCATTCATACTTTTGTACAATTATGATTAACTTATTGTCTGATATCTTTAATTTTGGAATTATAAATGCCGAATTTATTCACTCCATATCCTCTTTCTCTCCTTCATATACATCAACCTGTCAACCTATATCATTCTTTCCAAACCATAGAGAGAAAATGAATTTAAGGAACACTGAAGCTAAGTAGTCAATGGGTCTTGACATTAGGAAATTGATGTTGGCCAAAGTAGTAATGATTTGAAGTTACTCCGGTATCGGTGGCATTGGGTTGAAGAATTCCCCTGTTATAGCGACGAGTGACATCAAGTATAGGACAAGATGTTAGCGCGCTTGGATTCTCGGAAATAACCTCGTGACGGCCAAAAGCTGTTCTATGGAGATTTTTAGGTGTCAATTTCACAAGAATTCGGCGATATAGCTGTCCCAGTCTTATCCTATAGTTGGCTGATCATTATTGATATTAGCATGGGAGTTCATTGCGTATGGTGTCGTGCTGATTACCTCTTTGAAGCAGCTATGATTTCGTTCCTTTCTGTTTTGCAAACATTATTACCTCTCTGCTTTAGCTTGTGATTTTCCCTCCCTTTAGATATTTTAGAATTATGAAACTTGTACGCATATAAGAAATTTTAAGCCAAGATAAAGCATTTTCCATCACGAGCGAGCACACATTCATTAAACGATAGAGAATTCGCTTTCGAGTGACGTTGTTAATTTCATATTTTGTTAGAAGTTTGTGCGAATAACAATCATGACTCGCTCTGAATTGAGTCGTTTCACTGTGGCCATGCCTTAACCAATATATTTAGCATTAAGGAGAAAATCCTTTTTAATTCCTGAATGTTGATTTAAAACTAAATCTCACATTTTAAGAAAACTACAAAATGCAAAACTGGAGAATACTATTAACAGGAAAATGCTCAGATTTTTAACTATCATCTATTTCTAAAGAATTACACTAGAATTTGATACTTCTGAAATTGGTTCCTTCAAGATCTTCGATTTGCCAAATTCAGTTTTTTTTTCTCTGATTATTACTTATAAAAAATCTGCAAAGAATCAAAACAGTATTCTAAAATAGCCGGTTGTTTAACCAACCATCAGATCTCTAGTACACCAACTTAAATAAATATTGCGACGATAAGTGAACGAAAAATCTTTACTTTTGTAAATGTCATAAGTGTAATTTTATTTATCCTTTCCTGTCCTAAAATGTTTGAAAGAGTAACTTTCTGCAATACATATACTGGATACCAATTCGAAAATATCCAAATAACTAACTATGCCTTGAGGGAATTCCGGTGGATGAGCTATGAATTTAAAATTTGCAGAGAATTTCTTCCAAAAATCTTCTGGAAGAATAGGAAATCCTGCAGAAATTGCTTTTATTCGGTGGGGTCTATTTAGCCAAACTCTCCATAGAAACTAATAAAAATTTTGGGGTTTTGCCGTGAAGCCTTTTCTTTTGGTTAATTATCACACGATACGAACTAACACTAGCGGTTAAAACCCAACGCATCCCATCGCTACAGCGCATGCGCGTTTAGGGTGTTGCTAAAAGCTGAGATAGTAGCATACAAACGCGATGATCCTGTGGTGATTTTAGCAGTGAGAAAGCAGAATCTTTCTCAAGTAGATGTTTACAATACATGTATTTTTTCTGTTTTAAATAATTTTTTTATGCGGGTATCTTTTTTTTTTTTGTTCTAGATTTTCTACTCTATTTAAAAAAAAGCAATCACTTAAAAAATATAATAAAATCAATGACGTATTATTCAGAAATAAATTAAATTAAAATGAATAACAACAATTTATAAACAATGATAGGCACCCTATCATTCCTAAACGTTTTTATATTTCACTTTCATATGTTTCATCCTATTACATTTTTCTCGCCGCCCCCTTATTATTTCCTATTTGTCCTCCGTCTTGTCCTATCCCAACAGTTCGTCTAATTAATCTCATTTGTTCTCTTGTTTGTCAGCCAATAACGCCTTACTATTCCCCATGCAAACTATATATAAACCCGTCCGTTAGTACTAATTTCATAACTTCAGGATAATTCTCTAATATTCTATTTGCTTTTAGAGAATTATCCTTTTTTGCTTTGATAAAGGATAGGCTCTATCCGAAACGTCAGCTCTTTATTTGATTTTTTAGTTTTATTTTGATTATACTTATATATTTATTTTTTTGTTATTTGTTAATTATTATTTTATTTTTCAGTTGTATTTATTAACTATTTATAACAATTTATAAAATTAAAGAAATCATGACCATTACAAAATTCCTTTTGAAATAAAAATAAATTATCTTTGATGTTAGAATGATATCACAAAATTTTTTATAAGTACTGCCATGGTTATTAGAAGTACTAACTTCTAATAACCATGGTACTGCTTTTTTTTTGTATAATCATAGCGAAGAGACTCTCTTCTATACGCTATGGTATAACTAAATAATTTTCTATTGTTTAAATAAGTTATATTTTATCAATTGACCAACTTCCTTTTATTTTATTTTTAATTTTGTATATTTATTTATGCATTAACTCGGCATTCCAATAAAAGGCAAGAATGCCTTCTGAAAATGCCAATCATTTGTATGTTTCATCAATGAAAATAAAGAAATAAATAAAAATAAAAATTTGTAAAGGTTTTTATTACAGTACAACAGTATATAGATTACTCTTACGATCAATTTAAGAGTATTAACCTAACCTGTCCTTAAATTAATAATTTAAGAAAACTAGTAAAGTAACACTGCCCCCTCCCCCTTAACATTGACATTCCCATATTCCTGTCGTTATGAATTACACGAATGTTGACAACTTTCATTGTCAAATTCTCTTGATATCTTGAAATGCAGTTTTATTAAATTTACTCATTAATTGACCTTAAGAGTATTCTATATACTGTTATAATGTACTAAAAACCTTTACAACTTTTTATATTTATTTATTTCTTTATTTTTATTGATGAAACATACAAAATAATTGGCATTTCCAGAAGGCATTCTTGCCTTTTATTGGAATACCGAATTAATGCATAAATAAATATACAAAATTAAAAATAAGATAAAATAAAAGAAGTTTTTCAATTAATAAAATAACTTATTTAAACAATCGAAAATTATTTAGTTATACAAAAAAAGCAGAACTTATCAAAAACTTTGTGATATTCTAACATCAAAGATAATTTATTTTAATTTCTAAAGGAATTTGAAATGGTCATGATTTCTTTAATTTTTTAAGTTGTTGTTTATTTTAATTTAATTTATTTCTGAATCAAACGATATTGATTTTTTTTTTTTTTTTTTTTTAATGCAGTAGAAAACCTATAACAAAAACAAAAAAATGATACCGCATAAAAGGCGAATTAATCTAAGAAAGGAAAATGTTGTAAACTTTTAAGTGAGAAGGGATTGCTTTCCCGCTGCTAAAATCACCACAGAATCATCACCTTTTAGCAACACCGTAAATGCGCATGCGCTGAAGCGATGGGATGCGTTGGGTTTTAACCACTAGTCGAACTAACAGGCGCTCTATTTGAATGTCATGGCCATTAGAGATAGCAAGCGCGCCAGAGCAGGAGCCCGCTAGTTATCTAGAGGGCACTGGCCAGAACTAGGGCAATGTAGATAAAAGGGCAATCCTTTTATTTACTTTGCCCTAGCCAGAACGTGTGTTTCTTGTACAGTAGGTTACATCTGACCAAGATTGTTTCAAAGCACACAATGAGTTCATCTTGTGCTAAACAGAGGCGTGTTCACAAAACAAACTCTAGTTTCGGAGGCATTTATGAATACAGCGTAAATATTTTGGATGTTCGTTATCAGATTTTTACAATTTCCTGAGTATTTTGCTGAGGGAGATTTAATTCGTATTGCAAATGGTTAAGAGAAGTTTAAAAATAAGCAACAAAAATGCAGTTAAATTATTTTGCTGTTTTTGTTTGAAAGAATCGTAAGAAAAATAACTTACTTTTGACTTGTGTATGGCTAATTTTAAATTCTGTTAGTAAAATTTAATATTTGCTGAATTGCATATATAGTAACAATTGTTTTTATATTTTAGTTGCTATCGACACCCGAGTTTTTGTTTCTTTCATTTAAGTCTCGCTTTACATTTTTAATACCCCCCCCCCCCCCTGTAAACTTGCGTAGTCATTCGAGCCATCTGGAATATATTTGAAATTTGCGTAGTAATGTTTAAACAAAAGACGTTTCTACATGACCAGAATGGCATTGAATAATTGTTTTAAATATGAGTAATTATTCAATGAGTAATAAATATGAGCGATTTCGTGCGTTTTCTTGTACACGTGAATATTCCGTCAAATGGCGTTCCATACATGGTCTTTTCTTCCCCGTTTTGCGATTTTTATCCTTTTGTTTTCTTTATGCAAAGAGTGCCTTTTTACTAAATCGGTGACGCTCTGCGACTTTATAATTGGAACTTTTTTTCCTATCTATCATGCTTTAAAAATTAGTTTTCGTAATTTCTAACGCTTACAGCAGGGCGTTGGGAGTACTTTTATTCAATCGGGCATGGCTACTTTTCTATACAGGGTGAATACAAAAGTTTGAACCCCCCTTTTATTTTTTGAACCGAAGCAGATATGTCAATTTTGATGAATCCAATGAATAGGAAGTTGTGGGTGGCCTATCCCATGGTGCACTTTTCATCATCCCAAATATGCAAATTAGGACACATTCAAAATTATCTCAAAAACCGTAAGGGATAGAGAAAAAAACCCAATCGCAAACTTGTTCAGCATAAAAAAACAAACAAAACAAAAAAAAAATCATCCAAATCGGACCAACCAATCACCCACAATCACGTGGTGAACTGTTTGTAGCTTACAAACAGTCACACTGCACAAGGAAAACTGAATGTTGATATTTCCACCATGTAAAGCATGCAAATCAAAAAATTAACATAAATTACCATAGTCACATTCACTTTCATGCGGAAAAGCGAATAAAAGGCATGTTTCAGCACGCAGAAGACAGAACAATTCCAGGATGGCAAGCTACACTGTTCCGGAAATGGTCAACATGATCTTCTGCTTCGGAGAGGCAAGGAGAAACCTACATGCTGCAGTTAGGTTGTATCGAGACAGATACCCTAATGAACGCCATCCATCTCGTCAAACAATGCGTCACATTATTCAAAGATTCGAGGCTAAAGGGAATGTTAATGCAGAACGAGGACGACCAAGGGCACAAGGCGACGAGGATAGAACAACACTAGTTCTGCAGTTGCTGCAAATCCCCACACAAGCAGCAGAGCAATTGCTGCAGATGTTGGGTGCCATCAGAGAACTGTTCTCAACATTCTACACGCACATCATTTTCACCCATACCATATTCATTGTCACCAGGAGTTAGTGCCATTGGATTATGTTGCTAGGGCCGCCTTCTGCAACTGGTTACTTACCTGCCTGGATGACAATCAAAACTTCATTCATGAGGTGTTGTGGACAGATGAAGCCCAGTTCACCAGGGATGGAGTTATCAACAGGCACAACCATCATCATTGGGCAGACGATAACCCACGATCTCTGCGAGAAGCAACTCATCAAGTGAACTGGAGAATCAATGTGTGGTGTGGATTGTACAATGACACTGTGGTTGGACCGTATTTTTACGACGGAACACTGACTGCAGAACGCTACCGGGCTGAAATTCTGAACGTGGTAGTTAAAGACGACATTGACAATTTGCCATTGGCCTCGTATCAGCGCACGTGATTTCAGCATGCATCTCCACATTACGGGTTGGTCGTTCGCGAGCATCTAAGTGAGATGTTTGGACAACAATGGATTGGCCGAGGAGGACCAGTTCGTTGGCCACCCCGCTCCTCTGATTTTACACCACTTGACTTTTTCTCGTGGGGACACCTGAAGGACAAGGTTTATGCTACGCAGCCCGCCTCACTGGAGGATCTGGTTCAACGAATCCAGGAAGCGTGCCGAGGAGTGACACCAGCCATGCTTGCCGATGTTTTGGCATCAGTTAGGTTCCGTGCCCAATTGTGTTATGGTGCCCACGGTCGTCACGTCGAGCATTTTGTTGATTAACTTTTTTTTTTAAACTGTTTGAAGTAACTTGTTTGTGCAGTGTGACTGTTTGTAAGCGTCAAACAGTTCACCACGTGATTGTGGGTGATTGGTTGGTCCGATTTGGATGATTTTTTTTTTGTTTTGTTTGTTTTTTTATGCTGAACAAGTTTGCAATTGGGTTTTTTTTCTGTATCCCTTACGGTTTTTGAGATAAATTTTTAACTTGTCCTAATTTGCATATTTGGGATGATGAAAAGTGCACCATGGGATAGGCCACCCACAACTTCTATTCATTGGATTCATCAAAATTGACATATCTGCTTCGGTTCAAAAAATAAAAGGGGGGTTCAGACTTTTGTATTCACCCTGTATAAAGAAGGATGTTTGTTTGTTTGTGGGTTTGTTTGTTTTTTATACAAATCTACAGTTTTATTGCGATGTTGATGAAATGTTGCATACTTGACTTTCAAAGCATGAGGAAGGTCACTGTCTATCTCAGATTTCGAAAACATAATAATTATTGACAAAAAATCGATATTCATGGTTATGGCAAGGCATATTAATGAGAAATATCTCGTGACCAACAATGCAAGGCAAAGTTTGTGCAATATAGATAAGTTTCAATTTGTAACAATGCATAGAATACGTGTTATTCAGTCTTTTCTTAGAAAAGAGAGTTCTTAGTACTTAACAATTTCTTGAAAATCTTTAAAAATGATCAGTAACTGGAGATAATGGAGAGTTAGCAGACTATTGAGAAAGAGTGGAAAGACGACAGAGGAAGCACTCTTTTAGCTCCATGCTGTATTGAGCAAATGGTAAGCAATGTAATAGAAGAATCGGCGACCGCTAGACTACATAAAGTGAAGAATGGCCAAGTTTGCTTCAAGACATCGAGAGAAGAGTAGGAACTGCAACATCAAGTGTACATCTAAAGTAAGGTAACGTGAGTAAGAAATTATTTAGACTAGCAGTGGCATACTTGGAGAGGTTCATCCATTGTGAGCCTTTAATTTTTTTTTTTTCGAATTCTCATTAAGAATTTTTACTGTATTAATTCTAAGCGTTTTCATGTGTTTATTTTTAAGATATTGCAAAATTTAATCCAAAAAAAAAAGTCCGAGCCACGCCGGGGTAATCACATAGCTTATTTGGTAGTACATCAGATCCAAACATTTCATAAAAATACATTTTGACTATATTCTGTAGGAATGTGTATATTTTGGAAACTGAGATGCTGATGATGCGATGATTGAACGTTCGTTTCCAAGAATTATTAATAATGTGCATAAAATGATGATGCAGCCGACTGTGCGAATTATTAATAAGGCAGCGTGTATTAATGAGGCAAAGGAGTCACACGTGTCTTCCTTGATTTCCCTATCAAACGTCCAGACGACTGGCAAAAATTTATGTGTCTGGAAAGGAAGAGAAAGAACGAGTATTGGTCAGAGAAACTCTGCAAATAAAACAGAAAAAGCTCTACGGACATTTGAAACATTTGAACAAAGGGAGTTTCGAATAGCGCAAAAGGGTATAAGAGCTTCTACGTCAAGGGCAAGAAAAACTTGAGTCTAAAGTGTCTGGTGATGCTCCGCAGTGGTGAGGCAAGTCAAGAAGAGTTTAGATAAAGTCCCGGTATATTACCTAGAATTCCTGTTTTTCGTAGAATGGATAGCCCCTTTGCTCTGTGTTGTACTGATTATTATTTAATTAATTTGGAGTTATAATTTAATTTTTTGAGATTGTTCTGTTTACCTACAAGTATAATTATCCCTGGAAACGCCGGGTACCACTGCTAGTATTATTGATAAATTTCAGTAAGGGAATCCACGTTAATATGGCTAAAGGCTCTCTGTCAACGTTCATTAACTAGGTATTTCACAAATAAAATGTTAGCAGATAACGTGCATAAGGTAAGGAACTTTATGGTCGCCCCCCCGCCCCCGGGGAAAAAAAAATGAATACCGAATAGAATAAGTAACATAGCTATTCAAACAGTTTAAGACGGAAATCGATTACTGGAGTATGGACAGTATTATCCACGGAAAACAAAGAATGGGTTCTCTTCTGAAACTGAGTTAAAATTTTGTCTTCCAGACTACGCAACTTTGAAGACAGGAACGTATACGTACATTATTAGGTGCAGAAAGAGAAACTAGCTATCAATTACTTTTCCGCTAAGAATTACTGAGTTTTACATCAACTTTTAAAAAAAAAACGGAACTCATTAATTTTGAGATCACTGCTGTATACTTGATTGCAGATAAAGTTTTTAAATAAATGATGAAAACAATTTTTTATATAAACATTTTGTATTGATTTTTAAAAGACGAAAAACAAATATTGCTTCTCTTTCTGTTATCATAACTGGATTTTTCAGGTGGAATTTTTACGATCGCGGGTTTAAATTTTGCTATAGGTTACAGGTTTTGTATTTTGTCCTGGACATATTTAAAGAAAGAGGTGCTTTTATAAATTTTTATGAATCGGTTTTTGGAATGATTCATACTTTGTAAATCAATTTTGAAAATTATTTCAAAAGTAAAAGCTGCAGCAATATCCAAATATTGGGACAACTGTACAATTGGACAATTGGGACAAAAGAAAGAAATTTAAAAGTTTAGCGTATAGGGTCAATTAAAAACGTTAAATCCATTTAAAATCAAAGTTTAATTAAATCTAATTGGGGGAAAATGTAAAAACAAAATCGGAGTGTCCAAATACATTCATCAAATTCTACACCAATCGCCCAAGAAGACTCCCTTAAATGGACTGATCAACATCTTCACAACATCGAAGTTCTATTTGAAAACCATCCTACCAAGTAAGAACGGTAACTAAGCTTTGAAGGAAAATTAAAAAAAAATCATAACTCTCCTATTTACAACGCTGAATATAAACGTCTAATCATAATCACAACACTACACATAACAACTCTTGCGTACAGATTTTTGTTTATACATTTATTTGCTAATTTTTTCCCCCAAATGGATTTAATTAAACTTTGAATTTAGACACATTCTAATTCCATTTAACCAATTTAAGTTTCACGTTAAATCCATTGTTTAATACTGAAAACAAATCCGTTTGATAACTTTATAGGATTCACATGTAAAAAATGGAACTGATTTGATGATTTGTGAACACATGTTTATTTTTTTTTCCCTGAGTTTTCTTTCTTATGACATCTGTAGATTTCATTGTTTGATTTGGAAATGTTCGGTATTAGGAATAGAATATCGTTATTTTCCTTGTCACCGTACATAATATGGAATAAATCGACAAAGCATAACCATTCATAAATATGTCATGAAATTGCTGCCGCACTTGCACGCGTTTCTGTTGTCAGTCGTTACAGGTTGGCAACATAATTTATGTTAATCGGCGCATTTGAGTTTTGGATCAAACTAAATTACACCAACAATATTCAATTGATCGAACATTTACTGGGCCAGAAAAAGTTGTTAAACAACCTTGTATGTCCATATTACATAATAACGAATGATTTTTAGGCATAGATATGTTAGCTTTCGTGTCCTTTTTCTCTTTATTCCAGTTGCAACGCACGACAGCTATTATTTTCGATATAGACCTGTTTTTCTTATGCGAGATGGAAGCACCTGCACGGAAGCCAGAGATAAAGGGTTTTCCTCACGTTTGCACCCTTTATTCATCCGCCTTTTCTTGCTCCGCGGCTCATTCTGTGCATATTGGCACACATACTGATACTATTTATTCATGTCCAGAAAAAAACTAAAGTGGTTCCATAATTTATAAAATGATCACCAGAGTCCTCAATGTCATTTCTGCTTTTACTATTTAGCGACCTTTATTTGTACAGTTTGATCAAATATCTCTCGAGGACGAGCACAAATTTTAATTTAAACTGATTCTTCAAACTTGAAAAAACTTAAATTAATAGAAATATTCGGGAACAATTATCAAATCTTGATCCTGGGTGACTATGCTATTTAAATTTGTTACTTAGCCAAGCGTAACCTTCCCTCAATTTAGCACTTAATTGTTTTATCATGCAATTTTCCTGATAGACCATAAACTCTTATAGTAAGCCGTAAAGTACAAGAATATATTCATTCATCAACTATGAATTTTAATCATAGAGGCACGTAAATTACGCCGTTGCAATTACGAAAAGCAAATTGCAGTTACGTTGTCTTTCTGTGTAAAGTTGCCTGCGAGAACGTTTTAAATTCGTTTTCTCACGTTAAACAATAGGAGAGTCGCGAAGACACACTTCCTAAATTTCTGCGTGTAAGTTATCTTTTTTGCCTTATTCTTTTGATTTGAAATTACGCCTGTAACAAATCCACTAGGTCCAAAGAAAGTTTGATTGGGCGTGTACAATTAAATTTCCAATTTTAATTGTTAGACATTGTTAATTTTCCTCTGATCAGTAACAGAATATATGCCGAATCCGATTGTCATTGATCAGATCTACTTTGCTTTGTTAGATCTTACTGTTTAAACCAATGACGTATATTAAAGATAGACTCCGAATATTATTGTTAGCAGCGGCAAAAAGTGAAGCAAATTGTGCCATGACAGTTCTGGGCAGGAGTGAGCCGTGGAGTAATTAGCTGTCTGGCTGCTTTGTTTTTGAAGATTTTGGGACCGAGGAATAATTAATTCAAAACCATTCCTCAAAGTTGTTCTGCGTACAGACACGAAAAAGGTTCAGGAATCATTTTCCATAAGCATAAATCAAAAAGACGTAACTAAAATGAAAATACATAACTGAAAGACGAACGAAACGAAATTGAAATTGAAACCATGATCGCATAAAATATAATAAAATACTTCAAATACAAAGTAAACGAAAAGATAAACTTATCACTCCGTGATCGGCGTGTGAGAGAATTATTAATCAGCTACTGTCATGTTTAGCCATGTGTTTTGCATCATCTTCTCTCACTTTCGGCCATGACAAGTTCTGGGCATGGAGCTTCCCAATTTGCTTCAAGTTACGACAATAGGATTCGGAGTCTATCTTTAATATACGTCATTGGTTTAAACATCTAACGCAGTTCTGTTTAAATAAAATTAATTGTTAAAAAGCCTTTTCGTAAATCGGCAAAAGCCTTTATTCGGGACCAGAACGTTAAAGCATTAAGTAGTAATAATGAAGACCGTACAAATAGATTTGTTAAAGAAAACGAAACTCGGGTAAACGTTAATTTTGGCCTGAGATGCAATTGAGGCTCTTTTTAACAAAATCACGCATTTGATTTTATAAATGGTTATTGAATTGCATAAATTAAACACTTATTATTTAGATATGCTTTAAAATTTATATTTTTTAATTTTCATTAGGTTCGATGGGCCTCGTACACCAATCTTGTATCGAGAAATGGCTCAGTTCGGCGAATCTTCAGTCATGTGAGATATGTAAATATTCTTTTATCACAAGCAAGGAACCTCGCCCTTATACGGATGTAAGTACTAACCAACTTAAAGAATATGTTATGTACGTATAAGAAAAGATCATTAATTTGTATAATTTCTACTAAGGGGTTTCTGGAATCCTTAAAAACCAAAGGAATTGCGAAATTCGATAACTGCTTTATTCTTTTGGAGCGTTATGGTTTCATAATGTCATGTTGTGATTTTTGTTTATCTTAGCAAATATAAAATGATTCTCTTAACGTATTTTTTTTGTTTGCAGTGGCTTCGCCATCCCCGCAAGCCATCCGATCTGCGCAATTTGTTGGGCGATATTTTCTTCTTCATCCTTTTAACGCCGTTGGCTGCCATTAGTGCCTATCTGTGCGTCCTGGGTGCCCAACACTATGCCATGTGGGGTATGCAGTGGGAAGCCTCCGGACTCGTGGCCCTTGCCCTCCTCCTCCTCTGCCTCTATTGCATCTGGTGCTGGGTCACTGTCAGGTGAGTCATGACTACTTGCAAATTAGCGTTCAGATGAGTAATATGTCGAAATATTTTAATTTCTGTGATCTCAGAAATTAGAATATTGTTATCATCATGATGTCTGATCTTTAACACTTAATCGAAAGGACCAAAAGCAATCAATTTAACAGTAGAATTTATACACTAATTCTCCGAAATTCAATGAAAAATCTACATGGTGTCCATAATAGGTTTGTACCATGCGGATATTTAATAACTTTAACATATTAGCAATCATGTTACCAAAAAACTCCAAAAGTTTAACCAAAAGTTCATTCAAGTAATTGATCATAGGAGGCATTATCATCAACGAAATATAAAATGGCTTCTACCATAAAGAAAGCGCAGTGTAGCATGGCTTGCCAAAACAAAATCGCTGATCATTGTTCAGAGGGGATACAAACTGATTTGTTCCCAAACTGAAGCAACCTTTCGGTAGAAAACGTTTTGGTACAATTGAAGCTTCTGGTGACCTGGGTAATCAACAATGGAGGTATCTTGTTGGAATAAAACAGCTTGATCATACATTAGGAAGCTGTGTAAAGGAACAATGGAGGCTTATAGTGACTTTACATTTACCGGATTTGCACACTCGGTCGTTCTGTTGGCAATTTATTTTTCGAATTTTTTGATTTTGACTTCAGATTTGGATAGAGCATCAAAAAGTAAGTAAAAATCACAATAGGCGACAAGTCCTATCTATCCGGGAACGTGGCCAAAATTGTGATTAAAGTTAGCATTTTGGTCCTTTGAGCCAGGTCATGGCACCATAATGTTTAACTTTAACAATCATTTTGGCCATGTGCCCGAATAGATAAGACATGTTCCGTACTGCTTCATACATTAACAAAAAGGAAAATATACAGCTGTTTTCCTTTTCTAGCTAAATTTTGATGTAACTGATAAACACAGTCCTCTCGGTCATTAATGCTGTCTCTCTAAGCATGAAGAGATATTTGAATTTAAGCACTGCTATCGTTTCATGACTAACGATACAGGACATTTCCTGACTTTCTTATTTTCGTATTTCTTAAACTTCTACTTACTTTTTGGTACTCTATTCGAATCTGAGGTCAAAATCAAAAAATTCGTAAAATATTGGCAACAAAATGACAAAATTCGAGAATATAGTAACGATGCTTTTAACTAACATCGTTATGGTAATGCAGTACTACTCATTCTCAACTAGTTTTAATTTAATCTTTGTAGAAAATTTATGAAATGCCCTCTTTACGTATTACAGGATTATTTTTCTGATTTATATGAGGGAGGTCCGATAATAAAGGTATACATGAAAGTTACGAGAACACATTTATTTGGAAAATTTTGAAAATCAAGCCACAAAAGCTAAATGGTAATGCTCATTTTTCAACATTGTCACCGTTTGCATTCAGGCATTTATCCCAGTGTTGCACAACTTTAAGCATACCGTCACGATAGTAATCTTTGCCCAAATTTGTAAAGTACTGCCTAACTGTGATTTCTAAAACGGTTTGATCTTCGAATCTCTTGCCAATTTTTGAGCAGTTTCACGCACTTTGATCCTTTGGTCTTCAACCATTTCACAATTCTCTGATGTGCACACAGAACTCGGTCTTTCTCTTTGCTCTGGATTAGCATGCGGTTCAGTTCGGCTGTCTGTGACTTTTCTGCAACAGACAAACACCTCTTATCGACTCAAAACGTTAAGAGGCTTCTAAAAAAAGTCACTAAAGGTCAGGTTGAGCTGGCCAGGTTGGCTGAGGTTTCTAACACATTTGAATTGCAGTGAAGCACACCGTTGGGAAGGAGAAGAGGAAGCACACTCTTGAGTGACTTTCTCGCCCATTTTCTCAAAATCTTTCAAGGGGAAGGGTGTGATTAAAAATTGTTTTTAGACTAATGTGGTGTTGCTCTACAGGGTAGCAATCGGAAATTTTTCTCTATCTTTAATAGTTTTCGAATCAGCAAATGGATGACCTTAAATTTGGGGGTCAAGGTCAAATTTGAGTGCGGCAATGAATTCCCCCCCCCCCCTATTACCTATAAACCTCACCCATCAGATCTCGCTATCTGGCAGCTTTGAGATATTTGCCATGTTACCAGACTTTTTGGACACCTTGTATATCAGCGCAAATATTTTTGGCGCGTAGTTATATTAAACGTCATATATTGCTTAATACTATTTTAATCCGAACTTAATCACTTTCCCACAGATATCACATCAACGTGCTGGTTGAGTGGCGCCAAACGCATCAGTTGGTGAAATTGGTAAAGATGAGCAGATCGCCGTCGTCGGTCTACATGATGCAACCGACAGTGCCCTCAGACAGCAACAACAACAGGAGTGGAAATGGCGATGTCGGTCGAGAGGTGGTGGTCAGTCCAGCTGCCGCTGCTAACAGGACTCCTATCGCTTCCCATCAGCTGGCGCAGACTCCCCGGCCGCTCATCAGGTTGCGGGAGATGCGTCTCCACCCGTGGCCATTGGACGGCGGCCGGACGAGGCATTTGAGCGAACCTCACGACAGAGCCACCACCTCTATCACGACCAACGTCTTTGTTCACTCCATTCTCCACTCGAGTCATTTACCAGAAACGGTTGTATAAGCTTTAACGCTTATTTTCTTTACCGAATATTTATAAAAAATATCTATTTATTAAAGAACCGGACGTGATATTTATGGTACAGTATTTTCTAAGAAGTTTTTTTCTACATTTTTTTTTTTGGAAATTTGTGGTCATGAATGTTTTTTTCATGACATGTTGATGAGATTTTCTAATAATGGTGCTTGAAAGATTGTATTTTTTACTTGTTAAATTGTGATAACAAAGAACGTAATATGTAAAGGCTGTAAACATTTGAAGTAAGTTTTTCTTTTTATAAACAATATTTTTTTACTTAAAGAAACTGTGATAATTATAATTTTTTTTTGAGAAGAGAATGTTATATGAAGGAGATTTTTGCATGGAATTATTCGATATTATAATTGATAATTTTTGTAATTTTAAGTTTTTCGTTAATCCGAATCATGAACGTTTCTTGCTCGTAAGTATTCTATTGTTTTTAATTTATGGCAGTTTTGAAGAACTGAGAAATTTTTATTTATATCTTTTAAAACTTTTGATAATTGAAATAAATTTTTAAACGTTTGAAATAGTTCTGTGTCCTTATACTAAAATGAGCAAAATATTAATAAGATACGCGTTATAAGCTCCACAAGATTACTTGTTATATGGACCATTTTTTGATCAATTTGCATAAGTACAAATTTTCAGTTAAGAAATGGTAATCCATTGGTTCTATTATGAAATGGCTTATAAGATGCCGATATTTGAGGAATGGAAGCCCTATTTTGTAATTCGCTTGTCTGAAGTCGTTCAAATCCTTACAGATAACGCAGACCTGCAAAATTTGAGTCATGAAAGTGTTTGCAACGTAATGACCAATTTTTATATTGTTTGGTGCGCTGATTTCAAATATGACATCCATTTTTCTCAATCACGTAATTCACAAAAGGGGCTTGAATATATGGAGGGGGGGGGGATCCTAATTTACATATTCTGGCGAAAAGTATTTTTCAAAATATATTTTGAATATTTTATTTACAAATTTATTATTTATCTACCTTAATCATCTTGATGATATCTTTGCAATCTGCAAAGTTGATGAAACAAACCTACTCCATGACAACCTCAATAAAGTGAATCCCTCCATTAAATTTACGGTGGAGAGAGAACAGGCTAAGTCATTGCCCTTCTTGGATATACTTGTCTGCAGTTATGGAGACGGGCTTACCTTCGACATTTACAGGAAGCCAAATTATATACCTTCATATATACAATATGACGCAAACCACTGCTATGGACATAAGATGGCGGCCTAAAACCATATGATTGCCAGGGTCATTGATATACCTCTGAGCCAGGAGAAGAGATTAGAAGAATTCAGGAAGATTAAGGAAGCGGCACGACAAAACGGATTTACCGACCATATCATCGACAAACTCACTAAAAAACGACTCCTCAAGAGGAGGATCTCCCGATGTACGACACTACAACCTGAGAAGAAAGACACCAAATTTTTTAGTCTTCCTTATAATCGCTGTCTAAATAGAGGATTGGAGAAAATTTTCAAGAAGTTTGACCTGAAGTTAGCCTTTAAAAGCGAACTCTCCCTAAAAAGACTGCTGGGAGGCCCCAAGGATCAGATTCCGAAACACGAAAGTTCAGAGATATACCTTCTACCTTGCGGAACCTGCCCAAAGAAATATATCTGCCAGACTCGTCGGAGGATGGAAACCAGAGTCAAAGAGCATTTGGACTATATTAGAAACAACAGACCCGACAGATCGGCGATGGCGGACCATATTTTACAGACTGGACGTAATTTTAAAATTGATGAACTCCAAATCCTTCAGGTGGTTGACGACCCCAAGAAACTATTTGGAATCCTGGGAGATCATGAAAAACCAAGGTGACTCTTTGCTGAATCTAGACACAGGACCCATGGACCTCTCCTCGTGGAAAGCTTTATTACATTATACAAGGAAATCAACCCCCACCTAGTGAAGCCTTCTCCTAGGTCCGCGCTTCTTCTGCCCAATGGCGTTTTTTACCTTCCAATATTTTTCCTATATTCTTTCTCATTGGCTTAACCCTATTATAAATACCTGACACCTTACTCCGTAAAATCGATTCATACGTTGTAGCCGAAATGTACATCTATGTTATGATGAATAATTTCTTTGTGGAAATAGTGGAATCCATCGTCTCCTTTGCTATTGGAAATGATTTGCTTATTTATATTACTAAGAGCAGTTACCATTGTTAATACATCCTGGCATTCATTGGTCCTTACGCTGTCTTTTCCTTTTTCCCTGAAAGCTCTTTTTAGCACTTTGCCTTTTGTAGGCAGCATGCGGGTCTTCTTCAACAGTAGTTCATGATCATATTGACGTTCCACGTATCTTGGTATCTACGCCCCATCTTCTTGATATCTTGGTGAAATCTTTCTCCCTGTTCTTCACTAACAGCACCAACACTTTCGGAAAATTTAGTCCAAAGGCTAATTTAAGAAGTGAACTTTCAAACTC
Source organism: Rhysida immarginata (assembly GCA_023313115.1). Lineage (NCBI taxonomy): Eukaryota > Metazoa > Arthropoda > Chilopoda > Scolopendromorpha > Scolopendridae > Rhysida > Rhysida immarginata. The sequence continues at coordinate 310,509 of JAHWFO010100092.1, forward strand.
GACGAACAACCCAAGTATTTGAATTTCGTTAACATGTTTTCTACGATACATTTCAAGTTGGAGTCTTTAAAGTTCCCGAGGAATTTTTTGACGACTTCCTTAAAAGCTCTCCAGGCCCCTTTTTCACTCATTTCCATTTTACTTTCAAACAGTTCGTCTTCAAAAACTTTCCGAATATCTGGAGCTACAAATTAACCTTACTTTATTTTTGCTTCGACATTCCTGAAAACTTGTGGCCAAGGTATTTAAAGCACTCTCCTTCTTTTGATAAAGCCTTAACAAATTCGTAGTCTCTCGACGAATAAGAGCCATTTTGAAGTAAAATCTGTGCAAACAAAAATTTTTTGCACATATTATTACTTAAAAATTGTTTTTTTATTCGCACTACAGACTGCCCAAAAATCTCCAGTTTTCGATGGTAATGAGGATTTATGACCCCTTCCTGAGTAGATTACAATACAATAGATTGGTGGCTACGAAAATCAAAATTTTCTATTTGTGAAAAAATGGTACGTGATGGATTTTTTTTTTGACTATTTTTCCTGAAATCAGCATCCAGAAGTCGATCAGAATCAGCTATTAGTTTCTAAACACTTTTTTGATTGCAGGCCTGTGTAACACTGTACAACAGATTTGATCTTTTTTCCTGTCCTTTAGATGAAACTGTGATTTTGTATAAACAAAATGTGCTTGATTCATATATTATAACCAAAATGGTCCATCACGTACCCTTTTTGTAGGAGACCCTACTTCAAAAGCAGTCTGAGAGAGCAGAGTCCGCGACACCGACCTTCAGACAGTCCCGTCGCTCTCGTCCCTCGGAATGTTCAGCCGCACGAGGCTGGCGAGTCTCTCTCTCTATTGTAGAGGTGAATATGAACGTTTCCCTGAGAAGCGAGGAACTGAATTAGTCGCGTTTGAAACCCAGAGCCGCAAATGCCTCGCCGAATCATCGCCGTAAACAGTTTCTGTCAGGTTAGCCAGCCACCAGCAGGAACAACGTGCAACCGCCCTTCCATATCGATGCAGAGAGTGCAGGTAACATCCTCCATTTAAGTTTCTGAGTGTAGTGAATGGAAATTCTTTTCTCTTTAATCAGGACTCCTTAACTTGCGTATTAAGGAGTGAATAAGACTTAACTGACTTAATAGTTAGTTTGTGTCTTATTTAGAATTCAATAAATCGTATCGTTATCGTTTTGTCCCGGTTACTGTTATTGTGCATTCGTTAGTCCTTAAATGTCTCCGTCCTTGGCCGAATCTTTGATGCCAAAAACTAAAATGTAAGAAACGGTTGTTAGGGTTATGGAAGGCTTTACACCTATTAATAACTCCCATGCCCCCACGCAGCTTTACAATGTGAAGACTGGTGGCTGGCGACTGGAAGATGTTGTGGCAGTTGGATTGAAGTAGGAGAGTAATATGATGGTTTAATAGTGGAAGAAAGTTATAAACCAATTGGTTTCAGTTTAATTAGTTAAATCCATTCTGTTTTAAATTCAATTCTAAAAATTCAAACTGAAGATGAGAAAGCTGTTTCTCGAAAACGTTATTGTATTTAATTGTAACATTTAAAATTGTGCAACCACAAGTTTCTTCCAATCAACTATCCTGTTGCTCTCCCACTTTAATCCAACTGCCACAACAATCTTCTAGTCGCTAGCTATCGTTAATCACATTCACCAGTTCTTCTAGCAGCATCAGTTTCAACTATAACATATCATTAGTTTTTTTTAATATTAAAGCTATGAACATCAATAACTTCTTCAAGACATCTACCTACATTCACCATTTCTCCAAGACTACTCATGTTTATAACATTACTCAACATCAACCATTCAAAAATCAACATTGGTGAATTTACATTTGTTATTTTATTTATTTTATTTAATTATTAATAAGAAGTATAAAATCATTCAATCATTCAAATTAATAAACCTTATATAATACGACTCCATTAATTGATGCATATAAAATATGTTAATGACGTTTTATATAGAAATGCATAACTGTTTATAACTGAAAAATACAGAAATAAACAGCACTAAGAGAAGTAGGAGTGTGATCAACCCTAAATGTTACCGGGTGCTAAGGGAATTTTGTAGCAGCAAATTCCATTCCTCTACGAGGCTCTTAATCCCTGCATTGTTACCCAGGGTTCTCAAAATATTCTGGTGGCTTTAATTCGTAGATCTGGCTGGCCACTCCATCCTCCGAATATTTCTGAAAATATTCCTCGCCCAGTTCCTATGTGGACGAGAGTTATCGTCCATAGAAAGGCATGGAGGATGAAAACTGATAAGAGGTGAGATTTTAGAGCCCCTGACTTTATCCGGATGTGATCGCATTTAAATCTGTGTGTAGAGCTACAGTGTGATTTGTGACTGAACAGCGCAAGTCCAATGCTCTCGAGTCCAAGCGCAACCAATTCAGTTGGGCACTTCTTTGAGAAGGGATTAGAGAAGCATATCATTGGATTTCTTGCATAAAGATTTTTCTGGTTAAGTCATCAGTATACTGATATAGAGACTCCAGAAGCTGAGGAGAGCTTCAGAGAGTTGCCTGGTTATCGATTCCCTATTGTAGCGATCAGACCTATCCACATTTTTTTGATTATCTTGTGGCTGCTGCGCATCTTTGTTGTCCCGATTTTCTGGTTACTTTTCTAATATTCTCGAACAGTTTCCAGAGAATGGAGTCAACTTTCCTGGAAGCATTTTGCCATTGTAGCCTTATAATGTCCAACGTACATTACAATACGCCAAATGACGTTAACGTCAAATCATTTGTAAGTAAATACCCACACAATAAAATGACTGCTATTTCTTTTTAGGATTCGTATTCTTACAGACAATTCTCGTTGGACACGTCTTATCCCATTACGATAATACAAGGCTAACAAGTCAAATGTGTTATACTTTGGTTGTTTTCAAATTCGAAATGTGTTAAACAAAGATTGATTAACTTATTGCATGCACAATGGGTATATAGACATTAAAAATGTAAATAAACTCGAAATAGTAAGGTAAAAAATAGATTGCATCATTTTCTTAAACATTATTAACATTAAGCATTAAACTCTAATTAACATTACACAGTTCCCAAGCTTAAAAAAACCGAAGAAGGCTGCATCAATTTTCATTTCGTACAAAAATATTTCTAATGGCGTTCGATTAATTTAGTTGTCATTGAACGTACTCGACAAACATTTAACTGAATACTCTGAGACGGTTTCTGTTTTTAGGTCACTGACGACAATTTATTTCTCCAATGCTAGGTCTGAGGGTGTTTTTACTGGATATTAATACGAGGGTTCCCACGGTTAGTACGTTCGTACTAGATTCAGTACATATTGGCCGGCATCAGTGCGTCAGTGATACGCTGGTAATTGTTAGTACAAAACGCAAAAGATTTTGGGTTTTATTTTCAAAATCTTGGGTTATGAGTCTTATTGCTGAAAAATAAATTTAGTGACGATTTAAATTAAATCAGGGATGGAATCAGAACGAGACGAGAAGACCAATGGAAGACCAGAGGCGTGATTACGTCATATAATTGTTCTTCTACTGGATACAGTCCTGATACAGTAGCCAATCCGGTTTTGAGATTTGGCGCTGACTTCCCATTGAAGCTTTATACACAATTGAGTATATACAGGGTGTTTCAAAATTATGTACAATAAATTTAGTGACATATTCTTCAGGTCAAAAGACGACGAAAATGTTCTATAGCACTTTGTCTGGAAACGATTTATTTACGCGATACAGCCAACTAAACCCGTGGCTCCAAATTACAGGAATTGTTCAAAGTGCCCGCCACCAGCTCGCACGCACGCTTCGGCTCGTTGCATGAGTGACTCTTGTTCGTCGCCAGCATTACGAACGGTTTGGCATGCATTTTCAATTCGTTGTCGCAGATCCATAATGTTAGGAACTTCTGTGCTGTAGACGGTCGTTTTCACATGACCCCACAGAAAAACGTCCAAGGGATTAAGGTCGGGTGATCTTGCAGGCCAGGCTACCGGTCCACCTCGACCTATCCACCGATTCGTGTATGCAGCATTAAGGTGTGCTCGCACAACATGGCTGAAATGTGCTGGAGCGCCATCATGCATGAACCACATGTTAGATCTTATCAAAAGAGGAACATCTTCCAGTAATTCTGGCAATGCATTCTGCAGAAACGAAAGATACGTTCGCCCAGTCAATCGTGGCGGCAACACATAAGGGCCAATTAAGTTATTTCCGATAATTCCACACCAAATGTTCACGGAGAAACGCTCTTGATGCACTCGAGCTCTGGTAACATGCGGGTTAGCATCTGCCCAATGGTGCTGGTTGTGAGAATTTACGATTCCTGTCCGAGTGAAGGTTGCTTCGTTCGTGAAAAGTATCTGGCTGAGAAAACTAGGGTCTGCAGCATGACGACGTTGTATCCATTGGCAAAATCGTTGTCGGTGTGGATAGTCCATTGGGTTCAGTGCCTGAACCAGTTGCAGGTGGTATGGATGCAAAAGCTGACGGTGAAGAATGCGCCAAACAGATGAGTGCGGAATGTGTACCATGGAAGAAATACGACGGGTGCTTGTCTGTGGTTCATCATGTATGATGTCAATTATCACATCCTCCTCATCCGGAGAATGTGCTACAGGCCGCTCTTGTCCTGTTTGACGGCCAAAGGAACCACGCTCCCTCAAATGTCTGTCGACAGATACAAATGTTCGGTTATTTGGCAAACGTCTATTCGGAAAGCGTTCTTGGTAGAGTCTTCTTGCTTCCACAGCATTTCCGTCCGCAAGACCATACATTAGGTGCATGTCAGTGTATTCTGCACTGGAATACGTGTACATGACTTTTTTTACGTAAATCGTAATGCGTATGTCAAAGCACGCAAACGTTCTGAAATTGATATTCCTAGTGGATGTACAGTAATGGAAACAACCGTACACAACTAATGGAACAACCCTAAAGTAGGTTTAAATGGAACAAACCACTCAACCTAGTGTTGGGTCGAAACGCTGGAACTGCTAAAATATCGTCCGCTAACTACCGTGCTTCCCTACTGTATGATATTGGATTACTCGCAAACAAATCGTTTCCAGACAAAGTGCTATAGAACATTTTCGTCTTCTTTTGACCTGAAGAATATGTCACTAAATTTATTGTACATAATTTTGAAACACCCTGTATAAGCAGCTAAATAAGGTGCAGCAGCATGCCATGCAGTCAACTGTCGTAAATTTTTTTGGGGAAAAAGTGGTGTTCCTTGTTTTGAAGACTTCACAATTGAAGAGCTCGGTGCAATAAGGACCTAACCTACAGGTAGAAGTTTTTGAGAAAAGTGATGTTATACTGTTTAAAAATCGATAATCTGTATGATTGATGTTTTGCCTTACTGTGATTGCAGTCTACTTGTACAGTTGTTACTGAAACTTATAGTAAATGGATTTCACAAGCAGTAGTTATTACATTTAGTAAGAATTTCTTCCTGTGGGTTAGATCCTTATTACCCCGAGCCCTTCAATTGTTAGTACACTTCACAGGTTTTAAGTTTATCTTCTCTTTCAATTAACTTTGCTTTTTCATTTGATAGCTTAAAAGCTAGCACGTAATCATTTTTTTAAATTGTATGATGCGAATTATTTATAAACGTCTGGTTTAATAACAGTCGGAGAAACCTCTTCTTCACATTCTGGATAAAAGAATGCTATTTTCACCGAAATCAGTGTTGCAAAATTATGTTGCCAGGGACAAATTGGAAAATGTTGATTTTTATTTTGATATAAAGAATCCAAGAAATCTTCTACCTCTTGAAAAGATTTATTTCGGGGCGCAGTTGAAAGTATGCACTAGAAATGCTTGAAAACCAAATTCTTGAAAACAGCATTCTGCAGATTGTGAAGAAAAGATGCTTACAATTCTGTATTGAATTAGCTTTTCAAATGCAAACTCGTTTTTTATAGCATCTGATTTAGAAAAAATTGAGCTTTTGAAGCATGTCATCCAAAAATTGCCATTAGCGGTGAAGAGCCTAGCATTTTTACCACTTGCTTCCAAATTCACAAATGTTGTAGTGGACGATCAGTTGGAGAAACTAAACACGGAATGGAGATTGCTGCCAACCTACAAGGACTGTTTTGAAATCACAGAAGATCCTACTGTGTTTTGGTCAAAGGTATCAACGGTTAAGGATGGAATGGGAAATAGAGTATTTGAGGTACTACCTACGTTTATGTGCACACTTCAAGCATTGCCTCATTCTTCTGCCTGTGTGGAACGAATTTTTTCACAGTTGATAATGATCAAAAATAAGTTCAGATCTTCAAAGACAAACAGTACATTGAACGGATTACCTTAATTACTAAAAAGTTCATCTCCAAAGTTTGCTTCAAATTCAGCTATGCTGATAAAAAAAAAATGGAGAAATCGATTGTCTTAAATTATCACTTTCTTCTTTCGTTTAATAAATCGTTTATTTTGATTTAATTCAATGGATATTCATTTTTCAACATTTTAGTACTTTTTCATCTTATTTTTGGTACTTTTAGCGAGTACAGGTGTGGGAACCCTGATTAATAGCATTCGTTGAGCGATTCCTACGGGAGATTCTTTTTGTAGCATTTCGTGATGCTTGCATGACCAGCATTCCCAAAAGACTCCGTACGTATCTATTCTTGCTTCATTTGGAATATTCTTAAACAAAAAATAATCTAAATATCAAACTGTCCATTGAATTCAATTAATCGTAATCATTAAAAAAAACGAGAAACTGGTTTTCCTATTTTCAATAGACGACTGGCTGAGTATTTCGTATGTGTGGCTTCAATCTTAAACATAGCGAATCAAAGACCTCGCCTCATTTCGAAGTAGGGTTGGATCGTTTTTTTCCGCATGCGTTGATAAAATCCGTTGGGTATTTTTCTTTGGGTCACGACTCTGGGGTTCAATGACGGAGATGATTGACTTCACTGCTCGACTCTTTCACGCGTTGGAAAGTCCATCCTAGAGTTTACAAAGTCAAATCATAACCTTCCTCGATGGGGTCACTTGGCTTCTCACACTCTTCTTCTTTATTCATTTGTTTTTCTTGTTCTCATCTCTCTTGCAACGAAACTTTAAGTAACGCCCGTCGCCCACTCTGAATGAATAAGTGATGATATTGATTTCACGAAATTCAAAAACAAATTACGATAATGAAGCTACTTATTGGTTTTACAATATCCGCCTGACCGTCTGCCCGCTTCATATTTTCCACATTTTTCTTCCGTCTGCTTTTTCTAGATATACTACGATATCTTGGATCCCCTTGAAATCATCTCTAAAAATACTTTTGGATAACCATTTGCCCTTATCATTTTCAAGACCATCAGCTACAACCTGAAGTAAAAAAAAAATAAATCAGAAACATGGTGGTCCATTTTTGGCCTAAAAACAACCTCGATTCGATTAAATAGCGGAAGAATGAGGCATATTTATTGTTTTATACTATGTCCGTCTGTCCCTTTCATATTGCATACATATTTTGACGTAGAAAGTGGAAATTGGGAAAGCGGATTATTATGGGCATGCGCTACTTCACTATTTAGTTTGGTTTCGATTGAGCCACTGGGATCGGAGTTACGGGGATGGAAGTTAGAGATCACCATCGAGTCTAATATGACAATTTTCTTGAACTTCCGCTACTTTCCTATACCTTTCTTGGGGGCATTCATTTCTTGTTGTAATAAATCTTATCGCATTATTTTTTTTTAATTAATAGAAACTCATTTTTTAAAGAATCCATTAAAGAAATAAAATAACCCATCTTTAATTTGTATACGGATGTTTGAAAATAATAAAAAAAATCAGAGATCTAGAAGAAGTGTTTTTATCCTGGTGGGCCCTCTTTAAGATAGCAAATTTTCGTCAACTGCTTTTTACTTCCTGGAACGAAATTCGACTTTACAAAAAGTTGTCATGAATAGAAAGGAAACGCGATTTTGCCTAAATATAAACCATGAAAACTACAGATGCACACATAAGTGAAATAATAAATTAAAATGTATCCGGTAAATTTAAAAACATACAAGTGATTTTAACATGAGTTTGCTTTTCACACCGTTACAATTTGTGAACGCATGCAGGGTCGGATTTAGGCAAGGGGCAAATTGGCTCGGGACCTGGCTGGCAAAATTTGGGAGCAGCTAAATTTTGAGTTGATGGGCGCAAAAAATGGAAATCCGGCCTTGACCGCATGCTAGGATCAGTTCCGTTACTGCTAGGATCTGATCAAGTATCTATGTTTATTACATTAAGAATATTAAAAATAAATGTTCTGCAGAGTTATAGATTCCATTGGCGATTATTTCTTAAATACTCATTTGTACAAGAAATATGGATGACGACTATGAACTATGAGTGTGAGTCTGAGGCTAAATTTGCAAAATTGAAATTGGTGAATTCAATTGATTCGATTGGAGAATTGCAATGGGAAAACGAAATTGCGATATTTCTATACTGTATTGTTTGATAACCTATAAATCACATAAAATGTTAATAAATAAAATTCTGTAATTTGAGGAATGCTACTTCAAAAATCAGAGAAACACGGTTACCAGAAAAAAAAAATTTAATACAGAAATCCATGGTAGCCATACCATAGTCTTTTAATCCCCTGGTCTGTGCATAGCATTGTTTTAGTCCAACAATTGGATTGCTTTATTTACTGAAAAGTCGTTTTTTGCCCCCTCTCTTGAATGAATTTGGCTACAGCTCAAAGATAACAATGCATTTTCACGATCGCACAACGTAACAAAAATGTCAGGCAATGTTACGTTTTGTTGCTGAACTCGTAATAGTACCTGACAGTTTTGTTACGTTGTGCGACCGTTAAAATGCATTGTTATGTTTGAGCTGTAGCCAAATTAATTCAAGAGAGGGCGCAAAAAACGACTTTTCAGTAAATACCAATGACGTATATTAAAGATAGACTCCGAATCCTATTGTTGTAACTTGAAGCAAATTGGGAAGCTCCATGCCCAGAACTGTCATGGCCGAAAGTGAGAGAAGATGATGCAAAACACATGGCTAAACACGAGAGTAGCTGATTAATAATTCTTTCACACGCCGATCACGGAGTGATAAGTTTATCTTTTCGTTTACTTTGTATTTGAAGTATTTTATTATATTTTATAAACAATTTTTCGATCATGGTTTCAATTTCAATTTCGTGTCGATTGTCTTTCAGTAACGTATTTTCATTTTAGTTACGTATTTTGATTTATTTTTGTGGAAAATGATTCCTGATCCATTTTCGTGTCTGTTTGTAAAGTCGTACGCAGAACAACTTTGAATAATGGTTTTGAATTAATAATTCCTCGGGGCCCAAAATCTTCAAAAACAAAGCAGCCAGACAGCTAATTACTCCACGGCTCACTCCTGCCCAGAACTATCATGGCTCAATTTGCTTCACTTTTTGCCGCTGTTAACAATAGGATTCGGAGTCTATCTTTAATATACGTCATTGGTAAATACAGCAATCCAATTGTTGGACTAAAACAATGGAATTCAATGCCTGTGCACAGACGTGACCACCGATAGAGAAGGCCTCCGCAATGAAACTGAATACATTGTTACATGATCATAGATAGTGCAAATTCAGGGCTTATTATTGGTAGAAATACGAATAACAATGCAATGTCTATGTGAAGCAACAATGTATTCAGTTTCATTGCGGAGGCCTTCTCTCTCGGTGGTCACGGCACAGACCAGGGGATTAAAAGCAATGACGTATATTAAAGACTAGCAAAGGTACCCGGCGTTGCCCGGGATAATTACACTTGGATGTAAACAGAACAATCTCAAAAAATTAAATTAAATTTTGCAATATCTTAAAAATAAACACATGAAAATGCTTAGAATTAATACAGTAAAAATTCTTAATGAAAATTCTAAAAAAAACTTTTTAAAGGCTCACAATGGCTGGACCTCCAAGGATGCCACTGCTATTTTAAATAATTTCTTACTCACGTAATCTTACCTCAGATGTATACTTAGTGTTGTTGCAATTTCCACTCTTCTCTCGATGTGTTGAAGCAAAATTTGGCCATTCATCACTTTGTGCAGTCTAGCGGTCGCGGAATCTTCTATTTACTTGCTTCCCATTTGCTCAATACATCACGGAGCTAAAGGAGTGCTTCCTCTCTCGTCTTTCCACTCTGTCTCAATAGTCTGCTAACTCTCCATTGTCTCCATTTACTGATCATTTTTAAAGATTTTCAAGAAATTGTTAAGT
>JAHWFO010100092.1:321179-377436 GCA_023313115.1 Rhysida immarginata
GGCAAAAAACGACTTTTCAGTAAATACCAATGACGTATATTAAAGATAGACTCCGAATCCTATTGTTGTAACTTGAAGCAAATTGGGAAGCTCCATGCCCAGAACTGTCATGGCCGAAAGTGAGAGAAGATGATGCAAAACACATGGCTAAACACGAGAGTAGCTGATTAATAATTCTTTCACACGCCGATCACGGAGTGATAAGTTTATCTTTTCGTTTACTTTGTATTTGAAGTATTTTATTATATTTTATAAACAATTTTTCGATCATGGTTTCAATTTCAATTTCGTGTCGATTGTCTTTCAGTAACGTATTTTCATTTTAGTTACGTATTTTGATTTATTTTTGTGGAAAATGATTCCTGATCCATTTTCGTGTCTGTTTGTAAAGTCGTACGCAGAACAACTTTGAATAATGGTTTTGAATTAATAATTCCTCGGGGCCCAAAATCTTCAAAAACAAAGCAGCCAGACAGCTAATTACTCCACGGCTCACTCCTGCCCAGAACTATCATGGCTCAATTTGCTTCACTTTTTGCCGCTGTTAACAATAGGATTCGGAGTCTATCTTTAATATACGTCATTGGTAAATACAGCAATCCAATTGTTGGACTAAAACAATGGAATTCAATGCCTGTGCACAGACGTGACCACCGATAGAGAAGGCCTCCGCAATGAAACTGAATACATTGTTACATGATCATAGATAGTGCAAATTCAGGGCTTATTATTGGTAGAAATACGAATAACAATGCAATGTCTATGTGAAGCAACAATGTATTCAGTTTCATTGCGGAGGCCTTCTCTCTCGGTGGTCACGGCACAGACCAGGGGATTAAAAGCAATGACGTATATTAAAGACTAGCAAAGGTACCCGGCGTTGCCCGGGATAATTACACTTGGATGTAAACAGAACAATCTCAAAAAATTAAATTAAATTTTGCAATATCTTAAAAATAAACACATGAAAATGCTTAGAATTAATACAGTAAAAATTCTTAATGAAAATTCTAAAAAAAACTTTTTAAAGGCTCACAATGGCTGGACCTCCAAGGATGCCACTGCTATTTTAAATAATTTCTTACTCACGTAATCTTACCTCAGATGTATACTTAGTGTTGTTGCAATTTCCACTCTTCTCTCGATGTGTTGAAGCAAAATTTGGCCATTCATCACTTTGTGCAGTCTAGCGGTCGCGGAATCTTCTATTTACTTGCTTCCCATTTGCTCAATACATCACGGAGCTAAAGGAGTGCTTCCTCTCTCGTCTTTCCACTCTGTCTCAATAGTCTGCTAACTCTCCATTGTCTCCATTTACTGATCATTTTTAAAGATTTTCAAGAAATTGTTAAGTACTAAGAACTCTCTTTTCTAAGAAAAGCCTGAATAACAGGAATTCTATGCATTGTTACAAATTGAAACTTATCCATATTGCATTGTTATAATTCTTGGAAAGGACTGCTTTATCATTGCATCATCATTTTGAGCTCATTGTTATTGGTGAATTGCGTGTTGAAATCATTGTTGATACCTATTGTTGCACAAACTTTTATTTGCATTGTTGGTCATGAGATATATATTGTTGGTCCGTGCAGAGTGTTTGTGAATTGCGTGTTGATACAATTGTTGCAAAAACTTTGTCTTGCATTGTTGGTCATGAGATATTTCTCATTAATATGCCTTGCCATAACCATGAATATCGATTTTTTATCGATATTTATTATTTTTTCGAAATCTGAAGTAGACAGTGACCTTCCTCATGCTTTGAAGGTCATGTATGCGAAATTTTATCAAGAACGGAATAAAACTGTAGATTTGTATAAAAAACAGAGCCACAGACAGACCCACAGAGCCACAGACGCACAGACCCACAAACATCCTTCTTTATATATATAGAAGATATACTCCGAATCTTATTGTTGTAACTTTAAGCAAATTGGGAAGCTCCATGCCCAGAACTGTCATGGCTAAAAGTGAGTGAAGATGATGCAAAACACATGGCTAAACACGAGAATAGCTGATTAATAATTCTTTCACACGCCGATCACGGACTAATAAGTTTATCTTTTCTTTGAAGTATTTTATTTTATTTTATAAACAATTTTTCGATCATGGTTTCAATTTCAATTTCGTTTCGATTGTCTTTTAGTAATGTATTTTCATTTTAGTTACGTATTTTTGATTTATTTTTGTGGAAAATGATTCCTGATCCTTTTTCTTGTCTGTTTGTACAGTTGTACGCAAAACAACTTTGAATAATGGTTTTGAATTAATTATTCCTCGGGCCCAAAATCTTCAAAAACAAAGCAGCCAGACAGCTAATTACTCCACGGCTCACTCCTGCCCAGAACTGTCATGGCTCAATTTTCTTCATTTTTTGCCGCTGTTAACAATAGGATTCAGAGTCTATCTTTAATATACGTCATTGATTAAAAGACTATAGCCATACTGAATCCACTATTTTCAATTCTGCAAATTTGGCCGCAGATTCATATTCAGGGCTGGCTCGGTGGCCAAGAGCGCCAAGGCCCAGATCGGGATACCGGACTAAGCCGTAGTAGGCCAATCCTCTGCTAGACTGAATTACTAACGATTAAAAGATCAATTCACTACACTGCAAGGTAAAAAGAGCAAAAAATAAGGAAATAATGTGGAATGCAGCAACCCAAGGTAAGTAGAGTATACCTTGGGAACAACCAAGAAGTGGATAATGAATAAGAAATATATTCAGAGTTAATAGACATATTCATATTTATTGTAGATTTAATTTTTTAAGAAATAACCGCCAATGGCACAAATAACTGTGCAGAATGTTTATATTAGGAGCTTTAGCAAAAAGCTACGTATAATAATGCACGCATGGGCCCGTATTCAGAATGAGCGCGCTTGCTCTTGCTCAAAAGATTGTTAAGTACAAATTACTATCCGCACATTCCGTTTTACCTCAGCAGCTCAGCCGCTTTCAGCCGAGCTCAGCAAAGTCATTCCTTTTTGCTATGCTGAACTTTAGCTGAGCAAGTTGTGACGTCACATTTGCCTCAGCCAAATCACAGCAATCTAAGCATATCAAAGAGGTGCTTACAAATGCTGAGGAAGGCTGAAAGAAGATGACGGCGCCTACGGATGAAGTCCGTTGTAAGGAAAAGGCTAAGAGTAAAGCCAGTAAGATTTAAATTATGTTACCTTATGCCTTTTTATGAAAGCTGGCCACTTAAATTAATTGTGGAAATCATTAATTTAACGAATAAATTAATTTTTTAAAAAAAGTTATGATTTTCTAGTAGATTTTTTAATTTACTGATGGCATTTTATTCAGCAAATTATCAAAAAATCGTTCCTTTTTGACAATCAAAAACATCTAAATGCGCATGCGCGAGGCTAAGAATCAACTCAGCAGCTAGGCTGAAGAGGCTGAGCTGTTGAGGTAAAAAGGAATGTGCGGTATTACTAAAAAAAATGATTGTTGCATGAATTGTTGCATGAAAATGAGTTTCGCGTGGTAAAGTTTGAATACTATTGTTGTAGCCGTTGGTTTTTCAAAATAAATACACGGGCCATAATATATTTAAGATAAGTGATTTGCCCAGTTATTCCAGGGATAATATTTCATAAAATTAGGGTGCTCTGTACTGTCTTTTTTTTAAATACTGTTTATTGTTAATTTAGCAATCCGGACCGGTTTCGCCTTTCTTTCTCGGCTTTTTCAAGGGTACATTTGAGAATAATATGCCTCGGCTTTTTCAAGAACATAATAAGTCTGGGGTTAAAGGTGATTGGATAAAATTGAGGTAATGTCATTTGTTGGAGGAATAGGTGTTGGGGTGATGGAAGTTGGATGAGTGAAGTGAAGGATGGGGGAAGGGAGGAGGAGGAATGGGAATGAACAGCTTATATAATAAATATATGAATTAATAAAGGTATATACAAAATTATATAAAAGGTAATTACAAGTAATTTTCTAGAATATTCTATATTGTTGTTGCAGTTAGAGAATTATAAAATTTAGTTATAATTATATTATTACCAACAATATTTTGTCAATTATTTTTTTTAATCATTGAAGATTTACAATCAATTATTTTAAGTCAATTATATGCCAATTAATAAATATTGTATTAAAAGAATAAATGGATTGGTATTAAAAGAATAAATGGGGGTCGAGGGCTTAAGGTTTTATGGCAGGGAGAAGGGGTTCGGAAGGAGACAGTTTTTCCAATCACTTTTAACCCCATACTTAATATGTTATTGAAGACTATAAATGTTACTCTCAAATGTACCCTTAAAAAAGCCGGGAAAGAAAGGCGAAACCGGTGGGGATCGCTAATTTCCTACACAATGTACTGCAAGGCAACAATAAACATTATGGAATAATATTTACTATTTATAATATACTAATTTACTGTTATGCTGCGGGATGGCCTAGTTCAATAATATGGAATTTGTATTCAACAATGGCTTGAGCAAGAGCAAGAGCGCTCATTCTAAATACGGGCGTTGGTCTGTACGTTTATCCGGCTGGCCGTCCGCCGTTTGCACGATAACTAGAAAACTGATTAAATTTTTCAAATTCTGTTTTCGACAATATGAAGATCAAGGTCTTAGCTTGGCTGTATCCACTTTTCAGGCTTTTTCGAGGATCCCTTCAAGTCAGTTGCACGTGCTCTAGCAGTGACCGTCAACAATGAATTTCAAATTATTGCGTGTGATATAACAATCGATTGGTAGTGAGGATTCAACAATGAATCAAATGTTACTTTATTTATCTTTCAAGCATTGTTGAAGTGAGCAAGCGCACGCGACGATCGCTTTGTCGAGGCACGATTGCTCAGTTGCTTAAAATGCATTAATAATTGTATTTCTGCGTCAAAGCTAAAGCTCCTTCTTGGAATGTTGCAAGATTTTATTTATAAATGTTCTTCGTGCAATAAGCATAGTCTTGATAAGACTCCATTCTAATAACGAAACAGTTCGTGACCTTCCCTCATTGGATCCTTAGGTACTTGAAATTCAGTTGAAATCAGTCAACAGGATTAAAGATACCTCATTCGCACTACAGACTAGATCGAGTCGATCCAGATACAAACTAGATTCATTGAGAAACTGGATTCATTTCAGATCCACAGTGTTCGCACTTCAGCGCTGCTATCTAGTTAGGGAACTCATACATTAATCTCCACCCAGCTTTACAACTCCAATTGTTCATTATAGTCAACAGGTGAAAGGGATTGTATATGGACGAATTTCTTTTTTGTCATCTCAATCCATCCAAGTTTTCAAGCCATAGGCCGAATAAAATTTTGTTTTTTAATTCGGACCACGAGTCGATCAATTCTTTGGATGCCATTTTGTGAAAACCTAATCGTGAAAGGGCGTAACCACCGAGAGAGAAGGCCTCTGCGATAAAAAGTAATATATTGTTATATCATCATAGTTACGGCAAATTTATGGCTTATTATTGGTAGAAATACGAATAACAATGCCTTATTTATGATGTGTAACAATGTATTACGTTTCATCGCAGAGGCCTTCTCTCTCGATGGTTACGGCAAGGGATTGTGGGAAGGAACGAATCTAGATTGGCAGCATCGATCGAGTTCTCCGAACAGGATTCAGTGAATCGAGTTTGGAGACAGTCGATTTAGTTCGAATCCAGATTGCTAGCGTTCGCACTTCAAAATTCGAATCTAGTTCAAGCTGCCGATCTAGATCCAATGTGCTAGTGCGAACGTAGTATTAGAGACGCCCAGACAGACGAACACGAATTCAATAAATAAACAGATGAGCTTCTGAAACTGAAAAATAATTTTGGCTCATCCTCTAAAAAGATAATGAAGTAATAATGAAGAAATAATTTAAGCTGATTAATGGTCAGCAAAAAAAACATATTTTTCCAGTTAAGTTAATGAAAATGCGCCAAAAACTGAATCTCTATATAGAATGTTTTGAATATAGCAAAACTTGTGCTGCAATAAGAAGATAACGGGGAGATGACGGATTAAACATATCTTTTATTTCTACTTTGTATTGGGGTGCTTTGCATTGTCATATCGTGTGTTTACCTTATCTTTAATTACAAGCAAAAAATCTAATATATATAGTTCATGGAAATAAACAAAGGATTCAATGATTTCATTATTTTTTAAAATTTGAAAAGTAATATAATATAATCCAATTAGACAAGGAATGCTTGTTAGAATCCAGAACGAATTTCAAGTGTTCATAAAATTATATTATTAGTGGGTTAATTTTTCGGGCAGTTCAGTGATTTTCCTTGTAAAATATGGGAAATAATCGGGCCTGAGCTCCGTGGGACATTTGTTTTCTCTAGGTGGAATTTGAGGTTTCAAAGGATTAGGACAACCTTTTCTTACCAGCTCTTTAGAAGCCTCTCCAAAAGTCAATCCATTTAAGTGAATCAAACCTATGTTGATAAGATAAACAATTTAAAAATTAGGAAAACATTAATATATATATCAAAATGAAGTTAATCAAAAAAAGAATATATATATCATAAAGGAAATGTGCAGCTTTATAGTTTATTTAGTCCGTTTTTTTTCCTATTTTATGTTCTCACATTTTCTACGCTGTAATAGAATAAAGATTAAACATATGCAATGAAGGGTACAAACTGAATGAAGCATGTTACCGCTGAGAAAGATTTTACCAGTGTGACAACGTCATTAGTTAGTAAAGAAGGAGAAAATTTACGGTTACATTAGGATTTGAGAAATTATCGTAGACAAACTTTTGGCACGAGTTATTATAAAATAAAGGAAACAGCCAACTGTATGCAACAACCGGAAGGTTATCAGTGGTTGGATATCGAATATTTGTCCATATCAAAGAGAAATATCAGGTCGTTGCATATCAAATGTCGGATTTCGAGGTGGGTTCCATGTTTAGTAGCAAGTAACCATAACAAAGTGGTACATTCCCAGAGACAGACCTATCAGCGACCAGCTGCCTGAAATTTGCATGTCTGCGATGATATTTAATAGCGTTTGAACCCAAGCGAAGATAGTCATGACTTCATACGAATTACGAGTGACAATGCATTACGAGTTCAGGTTGAGTCACACGGCATCCAACGCCTCTCGAAACATCAATAAGGTATTCGGTGTAGACACCATAAACGAACATACTGTCCAACGTTGGTTCCGAAAATTCCGGGCAAATGAGCCACGCGGCAGACCGCCCAACGTGTTGAATGACGCTGATCTGAAGCGATCTGTGGAAGAAGACCCGTCAAAAACTGTTCGGGACCTTGCAGGGGATCATGCTGTATCAGCGTCGACTGTCAGTAGACACCTTAGGACCATCGGCAAGGTGCAAAAGCAGGCCAAGTGGGTCCCACATGAACTTACGGAAAACAAAAAGAGCGTCATTTGAAAGTGTGTACGGAATTGCTTTTGTGCCATGAAAAAGCGGGGGATTCTTGATCGCATTGTCACCTGCGACGAGAAGTGGACAATATGAACCCCCGCGACAGTTCCCTAAACCCCCGTTGCACCCTAGGAAGCTCATGGTTGCTGTTTGGTGGAACGTCCGTGGTGTAGTGCATTACAGCTTCCTGCAGCAGAGGAAGACGATCACCGCTGCGACCTATCGTATGCACACAAAACTGTGCCATCAACAACCTGCACTTGTGCATTGCAAAGGCGTCCTTCTGCTGCATGACAACGCGCGTCCGCACGTTGCACGAACGACCGTGCAGGCGCTACAGGCTCTGGGCTACGAGGTGCTTCCACACCCTCCGTACTCTCCGGACCTCTCCCCTACCGACTACCATCTTTTCCAGAGCCTGCACAATTTTCTCCGGAGGAAAATATTCCTAACCCAAGCAGACGTCGAAAACGCATTCCGGGAGTTTATTGAGTCCCGTGACCATGGATTCTATCGGAGAGGGCTCGAGAAGCTGCCAAATCGTGTTTGGATTGCAATGGGGATTATTTCGAATAGCACGTGTGAAGGTGTCCTTTCTAGAGGGCCATTAAAGATGACTTCTGCAATCCGACATTTGATATGCAACGACCTGATACTTTAAGTATTTAAATGGTAGGCCTAACTAATTTGTAGGAAGCTTTAAAGCAAAAGTAAGGCTATAATGAGCAGAAGTGAACACACTGTGTGTAACGCAAAGGAAGTATGATGAATTTACCGTTTTTATAAACATTTTCACCCGAACTTCCCTAATCCTCTTGTGCCTTCGTTTGGTTTCGTTTCCTGTGTCTTTCAAGTGACGATACTGCCATTGTGGAGGATGAGTGGGTTCTTTTATGGATATTTTAAAACTTTTTTTTTATCAGATGTGTATTTCGAATTAAGATACAGTGTTAGGATCAGAGGAGGAAAAGAGGTGAGAGTAAATTGGAATTCTTTATTGTTTCATATAAAAAACTTGGAATTTTCTTAAAGAAGATATTAAAAAAACAAATATAGGAAAAATTAGGATATAGGCTTGTATCACTTTCAGTCAAAACTATAAAATTACAACTTTAATTTATATTTGACTTACCTGGCATATGGCCAGCATAATTGGGGATGAAACCTAATTCCAATGGAAATTTAACCGTTTCTAAGGGCTCATGTTCTTTCTTCTCTTCTTCATCAATATTATAACGAGTGGTAGTTTTTGGACGAGGTAAGGGTTTTGCAGGAATTGGTACATCTGCTGTCTTTACTTTCACCAATTTCTCTTTCCCCTTTTCTGGTTTAAAAAAAGGCCTTCCATCATGAAATAGGTTTAAAGCTTCATGGGTGATGTCTTGTTTGGTATGACCACACAGTTCTTGCGCGATTGGGACATGTCCAGAAAAACCTAAAAACAAAAAGGGTGAAAGAAAAACTAGATTTATTCCAGAAGTGTTGCAATTAAATTGTGGTAATCCAATTCAATATCACGATATTTTTATGATTACGCTTTTATAATGCAGAATAGAGCTTATTCATGAGCCTTACAATATGGCGGCAGCAGCTTCAGCTCCGACTTTGATTGGCGGCAACAGCTTCAGCTCCGCCGTTGATTGGCAGCTGAAGCTGCTGCCATCTTGTTGTATACCAGTTTCACGCTGTGATTGGTTGCTGCGGAACGACGTCACTCTGAAGAATAAGCTCTATACTCAAATAAGCCAGACCATGGACGAGGTTAGTACAGAAATCTATATATTAGTACGTGAACGTCGAAATTGGGGAACATTTTTGGGGTATTTATTATAAAAGGAGGGGAATGAAACTTATTTTATTCGAAAGGTACTGTGCCATAGAAGCGCAGAAAAAAACAAGTCTCTGCGACTACAATTAACTGAGATATTAATTAAAACTCTATACCGATGCTAATAGATACCGATAGATGGCGTCCTATGTCCATCAGTGAGAATTCAATTCAATTCGCGTGAGATCAAGGTTGTTAAAAAGGTGGTGGCCTCTATCGGCCTATTTCTCTCAAGAGCACTCGCATTGCTTCTGGGATTGGCAGCAGGCGATCCGCCCCTTTTAACATAACAAAGCTGAGATGGCTGGAGTTCCATGTGCTTTTGCTAATAATAAATGCAATTATTTATGATTTTTAGTCCAATATTATAATCTAGAGTGGATTTATTAGATTTCCATGCATTTATTCTTCCCATGGCAATAGATACGAGCAAAATTTCATTAAATGAGCAAACCCCCCACCCCTTCTTATAATGAAAAAGAGCACACTCGTAACAAGCAGATCTGCTCTTGATACAAGCGTTAAAACGCAAAAATCCAACAGACTGCACTACGAGAAAATCGAAAGTTAAGAGAAAATTTGAAACCTGAGAGAGAAGTTTAGAAAATAAAATATACACAAGAATCTTCGCTTTCATCTTCATCTCCTTCACTCGTACCAAGTAATTAAAACTGTTCAGTGGCTTCAGATTTATTTGAGGACTCTATAAACCACGTTGGGAAAAACGACGAGGTGGGATACGCTTTGCCTCTCAAATTGTAATTTGAGCAAAACGAAAATGTTCGGTCAGACTCAAACAGAAAGTGATTGGGTATGTAGGCATTACTTTTTTTTTCTTCCTATCATATTTTTACAACCATACAAGCAGTGGCAGATGTTTTAATGGTGTACTAGCACTTAATGCTAAATGATTGAATACTGTAACAGGTTAATCGTTAAAGAATTGCTTTGACGAGGTGGCCTCGCTGTTACAGTATTTGCTTTTGTATTTCAGTGCTAAATGTATATAAATAGATATTTTATTTGCAATCTCTGAATTTTAAACACACATTATTCCAATAAAATATTTATATAAAACCTTGGCACGTTTTCTTCATTTATATTGGTGATAAATAGTAGAAATAGGCTGGAAGCTAAAGGTCACCGCGCTATTCCCTATAGTTTTCTATGCGTTCGTCTGCTCCAAACCATCCAGCTGACGTCAGCAATCAATGACCATCGATCACCCCGATAGAGGCCACCTTCTCTTTAACAACCTTGGCGTGAGATTCGTCGATTCAGTTGCAGAGTTTAAATTTCATATTTTATTTTTCAGGGGACTATTATGTAGAAGTAAAGCTAGGAAAACGTAATGCTTAAATTATTAGATAAAAGTAAATTGATATAAAAATAAAGTTTGCACTGACAATATTTGTTATACACAGTTGGAGACGTATTTTCTTAATTTAATTGGTTTTAATTAATAATTGTTCTGGGAATTTTTGGAAAAAGGAAACGACTTACCAGAATTAACATATTTATTGGGGTCATCGTTGTCCATATCGTAAACTGATATGCCATATACTCTCCGGTTAAGAGGTAAATACGGGTCTGGATTAGGTTGCACTCGGTCTAAGGGTGCACCATATCTTAAAACTTTTGGCTACAACGAAATAATAACTTAAATTTAAGCATTCTTTGGGAAAGCTTTTCTTTTTTTTCGTTTTAGCTTACCGGGATTTGGACACATTCAGGGACATGTTCAGGATTAACCTTCCCTCCCTGAATATCAACCATAAACTCGAGATCTGCCTTATAAAGATTATTCTTTCGTCGATTTTCTTCGAATTCTGCTACGGACAACAAACTCTGAATTGGGAACGACCGGCCGCCTTTGTCTGCTGACCAAGGAACGAAACCTGACCAATACATAAAAAAAAGAAACATATATTCTATGGTAAAACAAAATAAAATAAGGCTGCAAGTAGGACTTCTGTCAACCAGTGCTCATTAGGATTCCTCTTGACATCTTTTAAAAGTCGGCACGAGGAGACCTGCTCCCGGTGCTCATTTTGTGGTCCTAAAGGGATTTAGGCTAAAATCTCTATAAATATTGAAAATAATATTTTAAACAGAATAAAGAGTATCTTAGACCATAAATTCCAATTTAAAATAGCATGGGTCAGAGATCATATAGTTACGAGAATAAGACATAATGTTTTTTTAAAATAGGATTGTGGAATCGGAGCTGCAGAAGAGGAGTGGCAGATTTGGGGTGGTGTCGGAATCTGAATAGTTAGTCCAAGTCTTGTTGTCTCTGTCAGCTGTTTTTTTTTTAAAAAACCTCCGGTATTAGAGATTGTGTAGATTTTCGAAGAGAAAATTATTACATATGGGAAAGTCACTACGGTACGAAATGCAGAAAGTGTTACAAGTGTTCTTTAAATTTTATTAATTACAAGCTTTTAATTAAGGCCCCAAATAGCAAAGTTAAGGGCACTACTTTAAGTGTTATTTCGTTAATTGGTAAATTATGAAGCCTTCATGTTTAACAATGTAATAATTTACATTTTGGGAATTATTAGCAGTTATTTTTTAATATCTCTGTCTTCTTTTGTACTATACCGTGATACCTTGATTAAAGAGGGCCTTAGAAAATGATCGGCCTCGATGGCTCAGTGGTTGCGTGATCGTCTCTGATACCCGAGGACGCGGGTTCGACCCCGGCCGAGGACGACGAGGATTTTTTCACGGGGAAAATCCTGAGATCACGCACTTCCTTCGGAAGGTAAGTAAAGCCGTTGCTCCCATGTAGTCGTTTGCCGGCTGCACGTTAAAGAACCCTTGCGAGGCAAAATTTGTGGCCCCTATAACGCCGTCCTGAAATGGCCATAGCAATTGAAAAGGACGTTAATACCAAACAAATCAAACCAACCTTAGATAATGACATATTTATACTTTGTTAAGGACGAGTGGTTGTAAGTAAAAAAGTGTCTTGGATAACGATGCATGCTTTCGTTAACGACGCTTGATTACGTGCTTGATTGGTTAATGTGTTTCCGTTAATCAGTTAACACGGAGATAATTTTGTCCTGCATGACAAAAAACACTATACGATATTGCACTCAGACACGCGGGAGAGGACTTCATTGAATAGAGAATAGCCATGCGGTGAAACTCAGACATGTTTACGTTTTTCGATGATTATATCTTTTCTTGTAGTGTATTGTGCTTTATTTTATGTGGTTATAAATGGGATTTATGATAAAAGTGAATATTTAAGCATTTTTTTTTCTGAATAAATGATATGTGCCACATTTTCATGACATTTTAAATGATTTTTATCTGCATATCTGATTTACATTATACCATGGTTGTTGAGGAGGAGCAGGAACGAAGTAATCGATTTCCAATTCCTTGTAATCGTATGGGAAATCGCGTCTTGGATAACGATGGTTTTGGTTAACAACGGTAATCCTGGAACAGATTACTGTCATTAACTAAGGTACCATTGTATTTTTATTACTAAAACCATAATATTCTTAGGATACTACCATTTTCGTCATTAGCGTTATCCCTTTAATGGATCGGCCTCGGTGGCTCAGCGGTTTGCGTGATCGCCTCTGATGCCCGAGTACGCGGGTTCGATCCCGGCCGAGGACGACGAGGATTTTTCAGGGGGAAATCCTGAGATCACGCACTTCCTTCGGAAGGGAAGTAAAGCCGTTGGTCCCGTGTAGTCGTTTGCCGGCTGCACGTTAAAGAACCCTTGCGAGGCAAAATTTGCGGCCCCTATAACGCCGTCCTGAAATGACCATAGCAGTTGAAAAGGACGTTAATACCAAACAAACCAAACCAACCAACCCTTTAATGGCAGAGAATGCAAAGAGAAAAGAAAATAGAGTTTCAGAGCTTAATAATCAACAGTTCCATGCGCCGCATAGGTTCAACACAGGGACTGATGTTTAAAAAAAAAAATAAAAAAAAAAAATAGTTGACTTAAAAACACCATAAAAACGGCGCAGTAAGATCCACCCCCTCTCACAACTTTCCAAGGAAAGAAAATGGAAAATGCACGCGCGCCCGTGGGCAAGCCCGTTACAACTAAAAGGAATTAACGATGAAGACGAAAGAGGTAACGAAGAAATTTCTAAAAATGATGTGGCATTTGAAATCGAGGAATCTAACTTAACCAAAAATTAAGCAAAAACTGTGGAATGGAACGATCAAAGAGGAGGGGAACCTCTAATCCACAAGGAGAAATGAAATACCGGATACGTATTTCGTCGACCAAATAGCCATCTTCAGCCCTTTTTACTTTTGTCTTTCACCGCTGAAAATGGCTATTTGGTCGCCGAAATACGTATCCGGTATTTTATTTCTCCTTGTGGATTAGAGGTTCACCCCTTTTTGGTAATTTAATAAAATCTTGTAAACATTCCAAGTAGGAGCTTTAGCACTGAAGCAGAAATTCATTTATACATTTATTAAAAAGAAATTAACCCCCCCCCCGAATAGGGTAAGGCAAGTAAAAGATCCTGCAGTCATCTATTTTCACCCTTTTATCTGCATTTTTTTACCTCCCAGCAAGTTTTTTAAACAAAAAAATTAATTTTCTCGAACGTAATATGTAGAAAATGTAAAAAAGCTCGTATTTTCTTTCCTTTCTCATCATTTCCGAACGTATGATATATCACCTGCCATATGTTGCCATAGTTCTAAATACCAAGTGACTGACACCCCCGCAAATCCAACCCTAATGGAAAAACTGGGCCTAAACTTCATAGTAATGTAGATCTTGCCTAAAGGAATCTGGATACTGAATCCCACCCCCGTAATTCCGACCCCGGTGTACCAATTAAAACCAAACTAAGTAGTGCAGATGAACATGCCCATAGGAAGCTACATTCCGAATTTCAACCTTCTACCTCAAAAAATGTAGAAATTATGAAGGGGACGGACTGACATTATAAAACCAATAAGTAGCTCCATTCTTCCGCTACTTAATAATTTAGATTATGACATTTGAGTAGTCGTGTGTCGACAAAGCGATTTCACGTGCGCGCCGATGTCAGTAATGCTTAAAAGATGAACAGAAAGTAACAATGTATTCCTTCTTGAGAAATCGATTGTTATATGACATGCCGTTATCTTTGTATTCTTTACACTCACTGTTTTAGCACGTGAATTCGACTTGAAGGGGTCCACGAAAAATTCTGAAAAGTTGATACGGCCGAGCTAAGAATGGAGCTACTTATTGGTTTTATAATGTCAGTCCGTCCCCTTCATAATTTCTACATTTTTTGAGGTAGAAGGTTGAAATTCAGAATGTAGCTTCCTATGGGCATGCCATCTGCACTATTTAGTTTGGTTTTGATTGGTACACCGGGGTCGGAATTACGGGGGTGAGATTCAGAGAGGACAGCATATCTATGTGCTATTTAGGTACGTAAAGGCGTGAAATTCAATATCCAGATTCCTTTAGGCAAGATGTACATTGGGTGTTCCATTGGGATCGGATTTGCGCGAGTGGTAGCCACGTGGTCTTTAGAACTATGCAAACATATGGCTTGTGATATAACATACGTTAGGAAATGATGAGAAAGGAAAGAAAATACGTGTTTTTTTATATTTTCTACATATTACGTTCGAGAAAATTAATTTTTGATTAAAAAACTTGGGGAGAGGTAAAAAGTTTAGATAAAAGGATAAAAAATAGATGACGTCAGGATCTGCTACTTGCCTTACCCTACTCGGCGGGAGGGGGAGGGGGGATTAATTTTTTTAATAAATGTATTTCTCCTTCACTGCTAAAGCTCCTCCTTGGAATGTTTACAAGATTTTATTAATAATGAGCATAAAATGACCATGCAGTGACAGGCCATAAATAAGGCAGCGTCTATTGAGGAGGAAAAGGAGTCACACGTGTCTACCTTGAACTCCCTATCAAACATCCAGACGACTAGCAAAAATTATGTGCCTGGAAAGGAAAGAGAAAGAACGAGTATTGGTCAAAGAAACTCTGGAGCTAAAATAGAAAAATCTATACGGGCATTGGAAACATGTGAACAACGGGAGTTTCGAATACAGCAAGAAGGTATAAAAGCTTCTACGTCAAGGGCAAGAAAAACTTGGGTCTAAAGTATCCAGTGATGTTCCCCGGTGGTGAAGATGGATATCAAGAGTTAAATAAAGTCCCGGTGTATCGCCTAGAATTCCTGTTTTTCGTATTTTTCTTAGAATGGATAGCCCCTTCGCTCTGTGTTGTATTGATTGGGTTATTATTTAACCAATTTGGAGTTATAATTTAACTTCTGGAGATTGTTCTGCTTACCAACAAGTATAATTATCCCGGGCAACGCCGGGTCCTCTGCTAGTATTAAATAACCATGTTTCCCATAAAGGTTAGCTAATAAATTAGGACTTAGATAAGTTTATTGGATGTTGTTTTTTTCAGTTTTAAGTTTAAATTTTGAAGTTGAGGCTTCGAATATTTATGAATGTTTTTTATATACACTATATTTTTAATTTCTTAAGTCTTTCCTATAGAGCTTTGTTTACTTCAATGTTAGAGATATAATCTGTGGCCTCTTTGTCTGGAACGATGACTGTCTTCTGAATCCTAACATTTCCGCGTGCCTGATATCATCTATTAGTCAGCTAATCGTTTTTGTATTCCGCATCCCAAAAAATTTATTAATGAATCTCCGCATTTCCTGCAAAAGAAAATCCCCACCACATATTCTAAGTACAAAAGATAAGAGAGGTTAGTGATTCCACTTGACATCATCAGGACGGAAAAGATTCATCATTATTAAAGGACGATTGTGATTACAAAAGTGGCACTTTTCCTCGCACCCCCAAGAATGCGTATTTGTACTCCGGGTTGGGAACTCCTGATCCAGAGGGTGTTTGTAATTAAACTGACAGTACCCAGATCATCTGTAGCTCTATCTCACAACCGGAATGGCATCAAATTGTTTAAGGGTACTAACTATCTTTTCACCCATTTCCTTCTCCCAATTTCACTTAAAATTGTTGCACGATAATGCCTATAATCAATCCTAATATTTGCTGCATGTGTAAAAAAATTAATGGAAAATCTGAACTTATAAAATGCGACAGATGTTTCCAGTCCCTGCACACCACGTGCTCGGATATTGATCGGAAAGCTATTAACGCCTTACTTAATTCCAATGGTAGTTTGCTCTACATGTGCAAAAACTGTAAATACCAGGATTCCGGAACCCAGGATTTAAAGGATCTCATCATATCATTAAAGGCTGAAATTGAAGATCTGAAGAATTCGGTATCGGCGATCAAGACCAGGCCACTTCCTCATCATCTGAAACAATAGAGAACTTGATGGCTGAGCTCAATGATCGCCGCTCCCGTGAGAACAGCGTTCTGTTTACAATCTGGGGGAGAGCACTGATAATTCAAACGTCGCTGCAGCTAACGACGATAAAGCTCGCGTGTTCGAAATTATCACGAAACTGCCCTCGACTTCACATCTCCAGATTGGCCAAATTCGCTGTACTCGTCTCGGTAAGCCTGCATCAGGGAAGGTAAGACCTTTAAAAGTTATTCTGCCTAGTAAATCAGATGCTATTAACACTGTAAAGTGCAGACAACTCGTCTTCCAGGAAACTGGTGTTTCAATCAACTCTGACCGAACTAAAATGGAACGTGATTACCATAAATCAATCAAAATTGAACTCGCCTCTCGTCAAGAGAATGGTGAGGCAGATTTAATTATTAAATATATTACTGGGTGCCCAAAAATAATCAAGTCCAATTCAAAAAACTAACTGCTATGGGATTATCATTTTAATTACCAAAATGTCAATGGCTTACGGACAAAATTGTCTGATCTTCCCCATAACGTTCTATTACATTCTTACTCCATCATGTGCTTTACTGAAACAAACCTATCCCCTGATATATCCAGCTCAGAGTTAAGCCTATCTAATTATAACATCTATCGATCTGATAGAAGTGCCCTTACAAGTACCAAGACCTCACTCAGGTGGTGGCGTACTTCTGGCCATTGTTAAATCCCTCCCCTCCCTCATCATTCCAACAATCGCTCAACAGGTGGAACATATTTTTATCCAGGTTTTCCTAGGGAAATGTTCTATTGTATTATGCGGTGTTTATATTCCTCCCGATACAGCACTTTCCTCATATGAGAGCCACCTAAACGAGATCGAAAGAATTGCAACACTCTATCCGATCTCTAAAATTTGTATCCTTGGTGATAATAATTTGCGTGAACTTACCCCCTACTGGGTCTCCAGCGATTGTGCCCACGATCGAGGTTATCTGACCCCTAGGGGTAATCTTTTACTAAATATGTCATATCTTCTAAACCTTACTCAACATAACCTGATAACTAATGGGAATGGCGTTTTTCTTGATCTTGTGTTCTCATCAACTACTGTAACTGTGTCTTCATCCGATGATCCCCTTGTACTTCCTGATATACACCACCCTCCCTTGCATGGCCAAATCTCTATTGATGGTGAATATGAACTCATTGAGTATGACTCTATTTCATATGATTTTCGTAGAGCTGATTACGTCTCCCTCAATGCTGCCTTATTGGATACGAACTGGTGTGTCCTTGATCGGATGGATGTAAACTCAGCAATCAATCTTTTCTATGACACTCTGTATTCCTTAATAGATATATACGTACCTAAAATAGGTTGAAAAAGCCTAATTTCCCACCTTGGTATAGCTCTGAATTGAAACAACTTGTTTTCAGGAAGAAGGCAGCCCACTACAAATATAAGGTCTCAAATCTCCTTGAGGACTACACAAACTTTTCTTTATTGCGCTCGCAATGCAAGTCTCTTGCTAAGTCTTGCTACAAAAACTATATCCTGAAAGTAGAATCTTCCATCTCTACCAATATCAAAACTTTTTGGAAATATGTCAACACTAAAAGATCTGATAATTTTCTACCAACCTCCATGTACTACAATAATGACATACAAAACAACCCCCATGGTGTATCTCAATTATTCTCACGATATTTCTCTTCAGTCTTTGTCGACAGCAGTGCTCCACCTGATACCACTACAATTGAATACAGCAACCAAGTTGATATATCAAAAATTCACATCTCTTCATCAGATCTTGAAAATAAACTATTGGCCCTTAACACCAGAAAAACTCCCGGCCCTGACAAACTGCATCCAGTCTTCGTCTCATCCTGTGCCTCATCTTTATGTCTCCCTTTGCTCATCTTATTTAATAACTCTTTGTCTAGTGGTGTTTTTCCTGATTTCTGGAAACAAAGTTTTGTAGTCCCAATTTACAAATCTGGTGATAAGCACGAAGTTACTAACTATAGACCCATAACTATTCAATCGGTAATTCCAAAGATGTTTGAATCCATTGTCCTGGACAAAATCCAGCACTTGTTTAAACAAATCATTATTCCTGAACAACATGGATTTGTCACTGGGAGATCAACAACTACTAACTTGCTGTTATACGAAAAATACATATTTGACAGCTTAGATGCCTTATGCCAGGTTGATGCCATATATACTGATTTTGCCAAAGCCTTTGATAGAGTAGATCATGTCCTCCTCCACAGCAAACTAGAAGCCCTTGGCATAAGCGATCCCCTTCTATCTTGGATTCATAGTTTCATCACCCAGCGTCGCTCATACGTCAAAATTAAGGACACTATATCTACCCCTTTTCTTACCACTAGTGGTGTGCCTCAAGGCTCCCATCTTGGACCGCTACTATTTCTTTTGTTCATCAACGACATTGCTGAGTCAATCAACGGTATCCCTTTCCTTCTCTTTGCTGATGACCTAAAACTCTTTCTCACTGTTAAGGATCAGTCTGACTGCATGTTATTGCAAAATGCGCTCGATTCCATTTCCTCATGGTGTTCCCAAAATAACATGTCATTAAATGCTGGCAAATGTAAATTAGTTTCATTCTGCAGAAATTATCATCCAATCCTCTTTACTTATAAAATTAATAATGTGCCCCTAAAAAAGGTTTTTCAGATTAATGACCTTGGAGTCATCCTTGATTCAAAAATGTCATTTAACTCTCACGTTAACAATATAGTTAGGAGATCTTACAAAACATTGGGCTTCATCAATCGGCAAACGAAGCTCTTCAGTGTTACCAAATCCCTAAAGACCTTGTACACGGCTCTTGTCCGACCTATCTTAGACTTTGCATCTCCAACGTGGTCTCCATTCTATAGTAAGCAAATTAATGTCATAGAGTCTGTCCAAAACAGATTTCTCCGTATTCTGTGGCGGAAATTTGACAATACCCAAGCGCCCCCCAAATATGATGTTCTTCGGACGTGGATCAATCTCGACTCCCTTCAAAATCGTAGGATAAAAACAGACCTACTCCTGGTCTATGATATTATACATTCGAAACTAGACTTCCTCAACTGCTCGAGTGTCTTCCCATCCGTGTATCCACTCATAGAACGAGGTCTCCCTTTCTCTTCCACCTTGAAAACACTTCCAACAGTAGTAACTTCATGTACAACTCCCCCATTAAAAGGCTTCTACGTCAAGCCAATGTTTTTCTTGCCAATTTTGATGTTTTCCATAATAGTAGAACAAAGTTGAAAACATTGTCCTTATAATCTTATATTCAGATATTACTTATTTTTTTATATAGATATTATTCTCATGTTACCTAATACTGTACAATGATTTTATGTAAATGGTTTTCCCGTTTAAATTCAATAAAATAAAAAAATAAAATAAAATAAAAATAAAATAAAATAAAATAAAACGACCGCATGGGAAGAAGGATTCCGCGACAAGAAATTGAAGTTTCAAACGTCGCCGATAGGGGAAAAGGTGCCGCCGAGAATTTGCATAAAAGTTAGATAATAATCCATAATGCATATTCTCGACTATGTAAGTAACAACAGCGCCAGTAACTCTGGCTATTAAGTCATGGGGAAAGCTCCAAAAAGCATTCTGAGGACCAGTAAACTCAACACTGTGAAGTTGTGAGTTTAGAACATTACTTGTGAAGTTGTTTTATTTTCACCAGTCTAATGCAACAACCGCTCTTCGTGAGTTTAGAACCCATCACAACCTGCGTAAAAGCCGTCTTACCATTAATGCTTTGAAATTCATGATTCAGCAGTTTGAAGAAACAGGTCTGGCAGACGACGGAAACTGGTATCAGAACAGACAATTACAGATGTTGTGATTGCGATCGTCGAGGGGAGTAGCGCGACAACTGAATATGAATGTTACCATGCTGTTTGTGGTTTACTCCGAGAAAGGCGGTCACATTGGTGGTAGTCGATGTCCTCGCCGATGAAGCGAAAAGTGCTGCATAAAACGTGATGTTTCCCTTCATTTTGGTCTTGTTATTCATTTGTCTGTTCTTTGCATGGGCGTAGCCAGGATATATGTTTATGTTAGGGAGTTTAAGTCAAATACATAAGTGAGAAAATTATGTGGAAAAGTGCACCAAATACCAGCTCCATCTTTGCTGAATAAAGCCAATACCCAGTACTCCAACGATTGCCGTGTAAATCTTATTTCAGCAAAAAAACCCAAAAAAACAAGTATTTGTACATAGGCTTCGCCCCCCCCACCCCACGACCCTTGTATGGTTCTTTGTATTTCTTGTTTACACCTTTTCTCCTTTCCCTTATCAATGATGATTTTTTTCGCGGAATCCTCTTTCCCATGTCGTTATTAGTCCCCTTACCAAATTTGGTGCCATCCCGATTATGAAATCGAGCTACAGATGGCTCTGAGTACTGTCAGTTTAATTACAAACGCCTTGTATTCGGAAGCTATTCATTTAGAGCGATCATTAGTAATTTACCCAATAAAGTATACAGGGTGTTTCATAATTGGTGTCCCGTCTTTAGGTCCAAATAATGACTCAAGGGGAACAGACTGGGGGAAAATGAATATTGATTATTTGGTTTTAATGTCCCCTAATTCAGAATAAAAACATTTCGCGTCCCTGGGGATGAAGGGGTAAATTTTGAAAATTTTAATTTTGTAGGGGTAGAGGCTAGACCCCATGTGTTATTTAGAAAGTTGTAGAGCATCATGTAAAATGTGGGTTTAGCAAAATACCCGGTGAAAAAATCTCATGCCCTGCCCCCTTTATCGAGTGGGTAAAGTGAAAAGTATGGCTAGCCAATGTGGACAAAAACCGTACTTATTAGAAAACAGTAGAGCCGGCATTTGGAAAATTAATGAGAATGAATGAGTCGTTACCCTGAAAAGCTAATAAACTCGACCGGGCTCCCCCCCCCACCCAGAAAAAAATAATGAAATTTGAAAACTGTCCCCCTTTATGAGTTTTTCTATTTTTGTCTACATTAGCTAGCCATACCTTTCACTTTACCCGCTCGATAAAGGGGGCAGGGGATGAGATTTTTTCACCGGGTTTTTTGCTAAACCCACATTTTACATGATGCTCTACAACTTTCTAAATAACACATGGGGTCTAACCCCTACCCCTACAAAATTAAAATTTTCAAAATTTACCCCTTCACCCCCAGGGACGCGAAATTTTTTATTCTGAATTAGGGGACATTAAAATCAAATAATCAATATTCATTTTCCCCCGATCTGTTCCCCTTGAGTCGTTATTTGGATCTAAAGACGGGACACCAATTATGAAATACCCTGTATATGAACTCGGCAGTCACTGTTGCAGTAAGTAAATTCAATCGTAACAAAGTGAGCTTATTATGAAAAATTGAGTCATTATTGTTATTGACCGCAATAATGACTGCTAAGATAATTAATTATTCAGTGAGAGAAAGTTAATAATATGGTCCTTAATTACTCTTTGAAGGGGATGGAAATAAGAGCATATGAGAAAAGCTTTATAACAGTGTTTAAAAGAAGCTTGTCAGTGGAGATTGGACTTAGGATCGCGCCTAAATTGGAACGATTAACGGGCTATACGCTCGTAAATCATCCAAGTTTCGTGGAGATAGGTGGCATACGAGGCAAATAGCGAACAAGAGTTGTGTGCACTCTCTCTCCCATGGTATCTCATGGTTCGCGGGATTTAGGTCTATTGTTACTGTCCAGCGCAAATTTAGACAATTTTAATTAGACAGTTAACAAAGGTAAAATAACTTTGCATTTTTTGAGAATTTTTGTTAAAAAGTTAACATCCTAGTGCCGTCCAATAAAAAGTTATAAAAATCACAAAATGTTGTCATTCTTTTTCGGAAACCCTGCATTATGTATGTTCTAAACTTTGTCGATGTCTATTCATATGAGAAATACAGTTTCGCATATACTTTAAATAATAATTTCATGGAAAATTATCTTACTATAAATATTACAAGCACTTTATATTTTACGAGAGTTGCAAATTAAATGTGATAACATGCATAGTAATTTATTTATCTAGAAAGTAGAAACAAACGATTGACAAAATCGTGTTTAAAAAGTAACAGACTTAGCGGTGAAAAACTGGCCGAGCACCATTCTGTTGAAAGATGAGGACCATACTGCCGTTTTACAGATGAGGTGATATGGGCCATTTTTCGAGCATGTCCAGACATAATTTCTTCTGGAAAGAAAAATGAATCATAACATTGAATTTTCAGATGGCAGGCAATTCAAACAAAACTTAAAAACTGCTGCTTCTCTTACATAGCCAAACTCCATCATCACAATCCTCCAGATGTAATAAATTCGCAAATTCTCCAGCGGAGTGGATTTTATACCGCATGAATCTCATTCGCATCACGAAGAACCTCACGAAACCTGTAGACCTCTCACAAGTTTTGTTATTATAGGAAACCGGTCATAATAGCTCAACGACGGAAATTACAGAAAATGTTTCAGCACTTTTATTGCCACTTCGTTATACCTTATCCGCACTAGCATTTCCAAACTAGTTTAGATTACTGAACTAGTTCCGATATTCAAATGCTTACACAACTGGTTTAAACGAAACCGGTTTCAGGCATTCGAAGCTGTCTCAGATTAAGCGAGTTTCCCAAACTTTCTTGAAACAGTTTAACCACAGAATAAGAAACAGCTTCTTGTTTCTTATTCTGTGGTTTAACTAGCTTCGCGCGTGGAATTGTGGGATCCCAGAATTCCGTGCGCTGATGCAATCCTCTTTTTGTTTGGATCGCCTTGCCTGTCCCTCGTGCTCCGTCTTCGTGCTCGCTCGTGCTCGTCAAGGTGAAGTGAAGCAAAGTGAAGTGCAAAATGGAAGTAGGCAAGCAGCGCAAGCGTGTCGGGAATGGCGGAAATACTGCACAGTGGTCGCATGCTGAAACATGTAGTTTAATTGATCCGTGGGGGGAGAAAATGAAGCATTGCGCACATGTTTTTAACTCGTTCGAACTATTTCAAGTGCGGAAGCATATTTAGCTCTCCAAACTAGTTTAATCTAAAACTGTTTTCAAATAACATCTAAACTTGTTTACTTCAAGCTAGTTCAGGTAGTGCGGATGGGGTATTACCCGTCGACACATGCCAGCAAGGTTTCTTGTATAGAAACAAAAACAATAGCGAATCTCTGAAAAAATGTGGTCGCTTTCCTCATAAAGATGGACGTAAGTGGTATTCAGAAATCTTCGTTAGTGCAATGCATCACTGTCTATTTTGCCCTTGGAAATACTACGGCGAGTTAACAGTGATGTGAAATCCAAACAAGATAAGAATTTGGGAAATTGAGTTTAGTGGATCAATTGCGGAGGAGTCCTTATGAAATCGCAGTACTGTACGGCGATTGTCCTGCGTATAATTTGGTCCCAAACAAAAGGCAATGGCCCATCATACAAAGTAGAGCCATGGCTACAAGCTTCCCCGAGACTATGTCGACAATAATTTAGATTTTTACCACATGCAATAAATAGATCGTTGTTTTAATCTTGTAAGCATACCTTAGAATGCTGCTGCTGAAATGTTGACAATGACGATTTAACACGGTGCATACGAGGGTTGTTCAAGAATTTTTGTCTCCTGGTCCGTAACTTTTTTATTTGTTAACCGATTTTCAAAATTCTTTTTATTTCTGATACTTATATTTGTCCTCTATGTAATGCACTATTCACTTTTCGACATAGTCCCTATCCCTTTCCATGCATTGCCCCAACGCGTGACCAGTAGGGTGAACCCGCCGGAGAAGAATTCCGGGATTGTTGTCGAGAGGATTGAATGGCATCTTTCACCTCGTCGTCAGAACGCAACTCATGTCCCTCATACCCCGTCCGCACTGCAAAATATAAGCTAGCCTAAGTTGATAAGCTAGCTTAAACTACAGTGCGAACGATTCTAGCTTTTGTTGGGCTAGCCCAGATTCTGATAAGCTAGCTTATGATGGGCTAGATTTTTAAACTAGCTTATCCAGTTGAGCCACAAACGCACTGCATCATGGGATACGTTTTTTCCCATGATTCCGTAGTTTGGGAGCATTTCGCTTGCTTGGCTTGACCAAGGTTATAAGATCGTGCTACTTTGTAATTTATATGGCTGCACCAACACAAATAAGTATAGAAAAAAACGGAAAAAAAAGGCAAACTGGACCACGGAGGAAGTTCGCATTTTGATAGAGATTTGGGGCGAAAATATCGACGACCTGCGACGAACTGTAGGCTAGTTTTAGAGCACTTCAGTGCGAACGACCTAGCCTACAATTTAAGCCAAGATATCTAGCTTATCGAATAAGCTAGCTCAACAATAAGCTAGCCCAGCAGTGCGGACGGGGTATTAAGGTGCTCTTTCTTCTTTGGGAAGTGGTGAAAGTCGCAAGGTGCAAAGTCTTTCACGTTTAGCTGTAGTTTTTTCATCTTTGAACTGTAGGCGCTGCAACGCGTCTGATGTGTGGCGATCGTGTGGGGGCGGGCGTTATCGTGCTGCAGAAGAGGGTCAAAAGCTGCCATTCAATCCTGGTGTCGACAACAACCCTGAATTCCTCTCCGACGGGTTCACCCGACTAGTCACGCGTTGGCGCAATGCGTGGAAAGGGATGGGGACTATGTGGAAAAGTGAATAAAGCATTACATAGAGGGCAAATGTAAGTATCAGATACAATAAGAATTTTGAAAATTGGTTAACAAATAAAGTACGCAAAAATTTTTGAACAACCCTCGTATGTCAGAACGAGCAGTGCCGACTGTTGCGCTAATTCAAAATAACGCCAAGTTCTAACAAAGATGAAATTTCTACTTACAACGTTGCCACTGTTTTATTTCCAACCCTCGTAATATATTCAAAATTTAGGATTACTAAGTTTTATGGGAGCATTATTCAGCAATTTCTTCTTAAAGCTTTATCTTAGAATGGGTTCCTTCTAAAGAGAAGCGAATGCGTACTTACCTAAATAGCCAGATTTCATGTCTTCCTTGTAAATGCGTCTTCCTGAAGACAACGGGGGTTGGCTTTTCAGTATCCGCCGAGAATCACGAACGATTTCCTTATGGAGATCGCTAACTCCCGTGGGACTCAAAACTGTTTGTTTGATGTTCCATGCTGGTTTATTATAGAGATCTTGTGTTATCTGAGAAAATGTATCACCTACGGTGAACCTATATTGTGGCACATGACCTGCATAGCTGAAGCCAGGAGTAGAAAAAATAGTTACAAATGAAAAAAAAATTGCTCCTCATTATAAAGCATTCGAAGAAGAGACCGTTTAAACAAACATTTCTAATACATATACAATTAGGCTACGGCCATGCAGACGCGAATTTAGTGCGAGCGACGAATTTCTGACGTCATCACATTCGCAAGCTACGTTTAGCGAGCGAATTTTTAAGTTCTCTCTCTCGTCGTTTCTCGCCGTATGTGATTATACAGAAGCGAATTTTTCTCACAAACATGGCTGCCATTTCACGTCGTCGGGTATTGCTGCAGAAGAAAATGGACTACTGCGCATGTGCAGCATTGAGCGAGATTTGGCAGACAGCGATAAATCAAACAGTGTCAGATACGAGCGAGAAACGTATTTTCGCTTTCGCGTGCGATGTATCGAGTGTCTCGCGTCTGCATGATCGCATCTGAGAGAACTTAAAAACGCAAATCGCTAAACGTAGCTTGCGAATGTGATGACGTCAGAAATCGCTCGCTCGCACTAAATTCGCATCTGCATGGCCGTTTTCATTGTGGAAAGTTACCCTCGTGAGTGCAAAGTAACCCCGGTTTACGGTAATAAGTCATCATCTAATTTTATGTTCCGGTAAGTGTTTTTAGTTTTCAAATGTAAAAAACAATGCTATCAATGAATGGACGTTACATTTTAATAAAGAAAAAAATATCTTTGCTATCTATAGATTATGCAGAGCAATTTTCATACGAGGTGTTACCCAAAATTTCCTGAAATGTACCTCTATAAAACACGGAACTTACCCGATCTTTTAATTTCCACCGTCACCTTCAAAGTAGTCTCCTTGGGCGTCTATACATCGATTCCAGTGATGTTGCCACTTCTGGAAGCACTCCTGGAAGTTCCCAGGTTGGAGCATGTTTAACACCTGCTGCGATTCCGCTTGGATCACTTCAATAAGGTCAAATCGCCGCCCTTTTAACCGCAATTTCAATTTTCGGAAGCAGTAGAAATCGTAGGGTGCCAGAGGACAGCAGTCATGTTGTTTTTGTTGAGGTAGTCCCTCACAGCGAGCGATGTGTGCGCCAGAGCATTGTCGTGATGGAGCAGCCAGTCTTTCTTCTTCCGCATCTCTGGCCTTTTGCGTCTCACGTTTTCCCTCAAACGTCTCAAAACGTCCCCTATGACAGTCCAAGGCGATCACAAACCTCATGGATGGTCTGACTTCGGTGCTCTCGGATCACGTCACGCACTTTCGTGTTCATTTTCAGAGTTGTGCTTGTTGAAGGTCGTCTTCCACAGACTCCCGATCATCTTTGAAACGCTTAAACCACTGAAATATTTGGGTTTGGCCTAAAGCTTGTTCGCCAAAAGCCTCCTTCAACAGTCTGTGGGTTTCAGCCGCAGTTTTCTTCAGCTTTAATATCAAGAATCGCAACACGACCAACACAAAGAGTGACAAAAACAGCTCAAACTCAAAATCACGTGGACCACTTGGCACAATTACAGCTGAGACGTATCCCTAACACCATCTATCGGCAAAACTTCGCACCTCTTTCGGTTCGGTCATATTAAAACAATTTCGGGAAATTTTGGGTAGCACTTCGTAAAATAATAAGCATAATGTGGGATCGCCATATCAGACCAGAAAATAATTTCTTACGTGTCGTGATAGGGATCAGGTACTTTTTCACGCACTGTGCATTTGGATGAGTAGGATTCTCCATCGTGTTAAAGAGACATCTGCTTTAACAGATTCATTAAGATCACACAGTTTGTCCAGCGCCATATTAAAGCATTATGATAGACAGAAACTGGATCATTTGGCTCGAATAAGCCATATCACCAGCCTACACTTCTGGGAGCATAACGAAAATGTGTAACGCGCTAGTATGCCAATAACAGAGCGAGCGAGAGCCATCACTAACTCGCTGCCAGGCATAAGAGAAAATGTAATGCGCCGTCTCTGCTAGAGCACTAGTTGTAGATCTAGTGCTCTAGTCTCTGCGAGTTTCAAGCGCCAAACCGTTAGAGAGTTTTAGTTCCATTTCACTTTTTCGTTTCACTGGAATTTCCATATGCACTACTATATCTAAGAAATTGCATTTTATAATTTAAAGAAAAATAATTTATAAAGATGTCTGACCTTTGTTTCAATTGTTAACAACATTTCTCTTGAAAATTTTTGGACACCAGATAAATAATTCTCCAATTAATTTGTTTAGATTATAATTTCTTATAAACAATTACATAAATTTTAATAAAAATTTCATCACACATACAGGGTGATTAAATCAATTTCTGACCATTTCAGTACTATGATTTATTGACCCATTAATGTTTACAAACTTAGCATTTCAGTATGATATTTTAGGCAGTTCGGAGTTTTTATTCCCGTGGAAAAGTCTTGATGATATGCTCAATGTGGCCACCATGAACGTTTTGAACTGCTCGCAGCCGAATGGTGAAGTTGTTCATAACTCTATCCAGGATTTCTGCATCCACAAGGGTGCAGCAGTCGACGATGCTTTGTCGCAGCTGGTCTAGGGTTCTTGGTGTTGTAGTGAACACACTGTCTTTAAGGAACCCCCAGAGATAAAAATCACATGGGTTTAGGTCAGGACTAGTAGGGGGCCAAAGAAAGCCACCCCCGAATTGATCTGGAAGCCTGTTTGAAATGACACGATTTCAGAATTTCTGATTGAGAAAGTCTAGCACTTGATTAGTGGTGTGAGGCCTAGCCCCATCCTGTTGAAACCATTGATGTCGAAGCGGTATATGCCTCCTTCGCAGCTCGGGGATGAAGAAGGTTTCCAACATGTTAAGGTAAGCCTGTGACGTTACGGTGCCCTCAAAAAAGAACGGACCAATGATGCCTCTTTTGGAAATCGCGCAACAAGCCATAACCTTTCGTGGGTGAAGAGGTGACTTATGGATCTCATGAGGGTGCTGGGAACCCCAAAAACGAACGTTGTGTTTATTAACGTCACCTGACAGATGGAAGAAGGCCTCATCTGACACCCACAGGTTGTCCACAATGTCCTGATTGGTTTCCATTTCTGCTCCAAACTTCATCGCAAATTGTTGTCGCTTCTGTCTTCCAGTGTCTGTTAACTCCTGATAAACATGGATCTTATACGGGAACAGGTGTAAATCCTTTCTCAAAATTCGCCACGTCGTGGTATACGACAGCCCTTCTTCAATGGATAGGCGGCGAACAGATTTTTTGGTAGGGGAATCGACCAACCTTGTACGAACATTTTCGACAACTTCGGCCGTTCGAACACGAGCTTCGCTCCCACCTTTTTTCTTGTCTTTAACACATCCAATGGCACGAAATTGCTTGACAAAATCCATGATTGCTTGCCTGCCTGGTGCGTCTCGACACTTATACTCCTTCCGGAACTTTCTTTGCACGGTTACAGGTGATTCTGTCTCGGAATGCCATTCGACAACCTTGCATTTCTGCTCTGTTGATAAAGCGGGCGCCATTTTTCAACAATACGATTTTCATGCAGCACCGTTGCAACAATACAAACTCCAACTATTTAGAAAGTCGATATGGCGCTTATATTCTTTCAATTGTTTATCCCTAATGCACGTCATTCGAGTGAAATGGTCAGAAATTGACTGAATCACCCTGTACATTGTAGGAAAATAGTGTACGGTAACAAATCCCGTACGATTGAAGACGTTGCCAGTGCTATCCAAAAGACGTGTACCTTACCGCAGAAAAGGACCCTTCCAGCAGTTGCTGTCATATTTTGTGCTCTACATTGTTTAATGCATTCCACTGTTGGACAAGTTTAAAATTAAGACAACGATTCTCTCTCTGATGTATTAATTTTCCTCTTTTTTGGAGTGAGCCACAGCTCTCTGGCTCTAGGTACGCTACTGTTGCTATAATTACACCGGTTTGAAATCACTAAATACTTCGATGACGGCGTATTCAATTTTCGACATAACAGCTTTTATTAGTGCTCTCAACGCATAGTGTTATTGTTTGGAACAGCACGTTTTAGAAGTGTCCGGTTTCAAATGATCATTCAGTATATGTGGAATGTTCCAGACAGTAGGTGGACGTCTGCCATATTAAGAATGGAAGTTACCACAATACTTGAAGTAAAACTTTACATTTTCTAAATTATGCCATTCGAAAAGTTTGTGTATGTTCTCTGCATAGGCTACTGTTTCAAATGAAGTTCTTTGCGGAGGTAAAAAATTTTAAATGGTGTCGCTAGTCTAAATAGATGGAACAGATATCTTAATAATAATACAAGAGAAACATGTTAAATAAAAAGAATTGTAGATGTGGTCTCTGCTTTGAAATGTTTGGGCTTGTGGAACGGATGAGTGATGAAGGGTTTATTAACGTTTGCATGCAAGCTGTGTGGATGATGAATGAGGAAAGGAATACTAAAGAAATGTGGTAGTATTAAGTGCAAGTGTACTTGATAGTGTATGATTTAAGAATTTTAAGAATCAGTAAGCTATAATTATATATGAATAAAAGAATAGCTATGGATAAAGTAAGGACTCTTATATGAAAATAGATATTTGAACCCCTTTTGTTTGGGGGTGATTAAGTCGTTGCCTACACACTCAGGGCATTATGACGTATTATTGTTGTCGTAATATTAAGATTAAATTAAGATTAATTAAAAATTTGGTAGAAAACAGAGTCAACAGACGGGTAGAGTGACATTTCATTGTTATTATGAAGAGGCAAAAAATGGCGGACTTTTTTTCTTTCTGTAAGAATTGGCCTTTAACAAACAATCAGCAAGAGATTATTGGATCTCCATTTTTAGCCCGCCAAGATAACAATGAAATTGCGCCGCTCCACTCATTAAGCCACCCTTAGAGCATGATAGTTCACTTGCTTATACGACTTAGAGTGTTGTTATTATGCACTCACCCAGGAATTAGATAAGGATCCTCCCTGAAAATCGATTTTGCTGATCCTTTACCCATACTGAATGATTTCGATTGATTTCTAACAATTTTAACTGAAAATTTTAAAGTAAAATTTACGCTGATAACTTTGGTTCTTTTCGCCTAATTCTCCATTAATGTTGCTAAGTACTTGAAATTTATTAAATTAGAGAGAAATGATTGTTGGGAATTTCAATTGTTGTCCATCAAATACGCTTTTAAAAATGGATTCATTTTTTTTGCAATCATCTTTAAAAGAAAATTAATTTCGTTTGTATGATTTTATCTTGATTGACTCTATTATTTATTGGTTTGACGTAGACATCATTTTTAAAGCCAATGCTGTCAAGCAGGGAAAATTGGTTTGACATAATTATTTACACTGAGTGGCCAGTTTATTAGGAACACCCATGACTATGAAAATCCGTTGACATAACAATTACTACTTATCAGTTGGTCACGTGACAGTCGGTACCAATATAAAGCGAGAACACACCTGTCAACTCAAGTGGTTTGACCGTCACCATGCAGAAAACAAAGGATCTGATCGACTTCGAGCGCGAGATGATAGTTGGTGCCCGGCGAGGTGGACTAAGT
This sequence comes from Rhysida immarginata, assembly GCA_023313115.1. Lineage (NCBI taxonomy): Eukaryota > Metazoa > Arthropoda > Chilopoda > Scolopendromorpha > Scolopendridae > Rhysida > Rhysida immarginata. The sequence continues at coordinate 352,468 of JAHWFO010100092.1, forward strand.
ATTTCCGAAACCGCACGTTTTCTAGGCTTTTCCCGAACAACCATTTCAAGGGTTTACCAGGACTGGTTAAACAACAAAAAACAACGAGCCAGAGACAAGCCTGTGGTCGCAAACGACTCGTCGATTCAAGAGGCGAGCGTAGAATGGGACTGAAACGTCACGACTCGTCAGCTAACCGTGGAGTACAACACTGGACCGTAGAATAACATCTGTGAACGCACCGTAAATTGGCAAGGATGGGCTGCAGCAGCCGACGGTCAGTCCGGGTACTTTGATCTTCACCTAAAACCGCAAAAACCGTCTCCAATTTGCCCGTGATCACCAGCACTGGACCGTCGACGACTGAAAGAAGGTGTGTTGGTCGGATGAATTCCGTTTCCTATTGCACCATGCATATGGCCGACGTAGAATTTGGAGGCAACAGCACGAAGCGAAGGACCCCTCCTGTCTGGTTTCCACTGTTCAGGCTGGTGAAGGCTCTGTAATGGTCTGGGGAATGTTTTCCTGGCATACTCTTGGTCCGCTGATACCTGTAGAACCACGCCTTTATGGTCAGGGGTACGTAAACATTGTTGCCGATCACGTTCATCCCTTCATGGCTACTGTGTTTTCCCTATCGGAAGGATACTTCCAGCAGGACAATGCTCCGTGTCACAAGGCTCGTATCGTCATGGAATGGTTCCATGAGCAGGATAATGAATTCAACTTACTCCTCTGGCCACCACAGTCCCCGGATTTGAACCCAATCGAACATATTTGGGATGAGATGGAGCAGATTATTCGAGGCATGGATCCACCACCATGCAATAAGCATCAACTGGGAGCAGCTGTTGCATCCGCATGGACAAACATCACGGAACAATGCTTCCAGCGGCTAATTAAATCCATGCCACGGCGAATTCGTGCTGTTATAGCTGCTAGGGGTGGCGCAACAAGTATTAGGGGGGTGTTCCTAATAAACTGGCCACTCAGTGTAGGTCAATTGAGAGAAAGGTTTCAAAAAGTTTTGCAGAGTAAGGAATAATCATAATTGGCCTGTAATCGGCCAAATATACAAATAAGCGTGACTAATAAGGTAAACTTGTGTTTATCATCGATATACAGGTATTTCCTCTTTCTGTGCTCGTTCAGTATATGGAAGGTTATTCAAGAAACAAACATCGTGCGCGATAGTCGCGAATATGCAAATTAAAATTAAGAAACAGATGATCAAATGAATAGAATCCAAGAATAGATACCAGATGTAGTAAATTTCATAGTTCCCTTAAAATTGGGACCTTGTGAAAAGCTACTCAAAATACAGTATATTTTTACGCCGCAAGGTACAGCTATTCCGAGCTAGCGTAACAAATGGTTATAATGGCTTTGCGTACGTATCTATATTACATGGTAAAAATATGCAAAATCATACAGCTCTAACCGCGAATATACAGAACACCAGCGTGAGGACATCGGAAACAATGATAGTCATCAAAAGAGTACACAAAAGAGTACATTATGTACAGAAAAAGTCTGGAATGTTTGCAACAAAAACGTGATATTGAAGAATCTGTGGGAGCTTCCCTTGGAACAGTCGAAACCATGGCTCACGAAGATTGCAATTAGTGAACAAATTTTTGATCCGGAAGTTAATCAGTCTCTCATTATAAGTCACTTCCGGTTAAAATATGGTGTCATCTACTACAACCAGTAATGTGAAATATGTATGAAAAGTTTTCCAAATAATTAAAGCTCTGACATTATAATTGTTTTTGTTCGAATTCACTCAGAAAAATGCCTGCAGTGTTAAATATTACATGAGGTTTGTAGAAATATTACTAGGTTCGTTTTTTTTTTTATTTTTATTTTATTTTACGATCTACAATAAGAAAAATTCTTATGCTATTAGACAACTACTCTGCTCACCAAATACCTCAAAATCTATCAAACGTCAATCTTCTACTTTTTCCTGCAAATACTAGAATTTGTGATTCAGCCACATGACCAAGGAATCATCAGAGCAGTGAAATGCGCCTATCGCAAGTTATTTGTTGGAAAAAAATCCTGTTCAACATGGATAATAACTTGGAAATAAAAGTTGATGTCCTGGATGGAATTAACATGGTTACAGTGGCTTGGAATTCCGTGAATCCCACTAAGGTGCCTTGCAAAATGATACAACCACCCCGTTTTTAGGGGATAGGGGCCACAGAAATGATACCAACTGGAAAGGACATGACATTTATTGATACATAAAAACGTGAGTTATGTGATAAACTAGTTTGATTATTTATTTCATTAAAAAAATAATGTAGCAAAAAATAGATAAATTGCCGTTGCAAAATGGTACAACCACTTGACAAAAATTATGAAAAAAATGTAAACAGTTGAGTAAGTTAAGCTTAATTTATGCAGGAACCATGTTTCAATGCTACGTTGAATACACGATTAGGCATACTGTCCACCAGCTTCTGAAGCACAGGAGTTTGAAGGTCTTCCCATGCAGTAATGATGGCAGCCTTCAACTGTGAGACGTTGTCAAATTGTTTGCCATTTGCGTACACAGATCTACACAAAATGCTCCACAAATTCTCCATAGGGTTAAGGTCCGGAGAATTGGCTGGCCATTGCATTACATGAACTCTATTGTCCAGAAACCACTCCCAAGTGGAGCTGGCGACGTGGATCGGTGTGTTGTCTTGTTGGAAAGTCCAAAATGGTCCACCAAGTTTTTCTCCAAATGGCAGAAGTTTGACTTCCAACAGATTTTGATAATCAACGGCTTTCATGCGGCCAGAGGGGAATCCAAGATTTGTTTTGCCAGGACAACTGAACCCGGCCCAAACCATCAGTGATCCTCCTCCTTGTTGTCTTTTTGAGAAAAACTGCTCCTCTTTTCTGAGGTCGTGTCAGTAGTAGGCCCATCCGTCAGGGCCATCTAAATTGATTTTATTTTCATCACTGAAGATGACTTTCATCCATTCTCGCTTCCAAATTACGCTTCCAAATTTTTTCACAACCTGTCAATGCTTTTTCCCTACCCAACGTAAAACAACAAATACACTGGATTTCGAAGAAACTGACTACTAAATTCTGAAAATTTTTATACCTATCCCCTTATCATTGAGCGGAAAATAAAGAAACTTTCCGCCCGGCAAAGTCCATAGTTAGGGGGGTGGTTGCATTATTTTGCAACGGCAATTGATCTATTTTTTGCTACATTATTTTTTTAATGAAAAATTAATCAAAACTAGTTTATCACATAACTCATGTGTTTATGTATCAATAAATGTCATGTTGATATCGTTTCTGTGGCCCCATCCCCTAAAAACGGGGTGGTTGTATCATTTTGCAACGCACCTTATAATTAAAAATTGCTTTAGAAAAACTGGAATAATCCAAGATCTAAACCAACTTGAACATGATAACTCATAAGATGAACAAGATGTTTCACAATCAGAGGGTGATGATTTTCAAAACGTGTGGAGAGTATTGGGAATAGATGAAGTGCAGTTTGACGATTATATTGCAGTTGACAGTGATGCTGAATGCAGAGCTTCATTCAATAATAATGAATTATGTGAATATACTAAAAAATACTCAAGGAGAAGAAATTACATCTGAAGAGGAGTTGAGATGTGACAGAAATGAGCTCATCACAAATAACAATGTCTGACGTTATTAAATAGGTCCGAACTATTAAACAACATCTCAATTATTTGGAAACTTCACCAGATCGAATAAACTGTGCAATTGTGGCAGTTGAAAATTTTATCATCTCTTCTGCTCTGATCACAAAAAAATGCAAAAAATTACTGATTATTTTAATCCCTCATAATAATGTAGAAGTAAATACTGTATAACAGTGGCTTGGTTTTTGAGCTAAAGTAATTAAGTAATGTAATATTCTTGCTGTGATCTTCTTGTGATTCAGTGATTTTTAAGACTTAAATTTAACAAATTTAAATTTAAAATAGAAAGTTATTTTTTTAAATAATTCGTTATATCGGATAACAAGAACTCTCGCTATAAATTTTTCTGTCCCATTGAGTTCGTTATATCGAGTTTAGACCTGTATAACAATTACTATTCGAGTTGACCCTACAGGCTATGGAGATTTCTCCCCATCCCGTTTAATTTGAAATCTGCATTTTCTGCATTTTGTCGATAGATGGTATCGCATTGCAGTGTCGCGTAGAGTCCCTGTAAGTAGAGTTTTACTTACAGGAACTCTAGTGTCGCGTAGAGCGCTATAATAGAGTGCTCTAGTGTCGCGTCGCGTAAAGTCACTTGTTCGCTGACTCTAGTGTCGCGTGGAGAGTGGCGACAACTCGGTACGGATTCTGATTGGTTCCTGCGCCAGCCGTCATAGTCTTCCCAAAACAGAATGCCGTTTGAATGGAGATATAGAGAAATTAATATTTTTTGTTCCATTTTTCGTTTTTCTTGTGCGATTTCGTAATTAGCTTTAATAAAATTGCATTTTTAGTGTTCACAAGTTGTGTTTTTACCTTAATCCGTTTTAAAATTAACGACTGGAGCCGCGAAGCGGGAAGTAAAAAAAAAAAAATTTTCATGAAAAGTATTTATTGTTTTTACTATTTATTGTTCATTAAAATGTGAACATCATAAATTAAAATTATTTTATAATAATAGATAAATATTTCAAGGAATGTTAAAATTTTTTTATATATTTTTAATTTATATAATTTCAAAGAATTATCAATGGTTATTCGCGCCCAACGAGCAAAATTTATTTTCTTGAAAATTTAAAACAAATCGTAAAACCAATAGTATAAATAACTCTAGACACAGCAACATTGCAACATTCAAATGAAAAAAAAAATAGACACATTTTATCAGAATGAAGAGACTAATAAAAAACACTTCATATCAGTAAACCATAAAAACCAGAAATCGTATTACACATCATCCACAAAAACCTAAGGCCCACGTAAGAAATAACATAAACCATTTAAAAAACATCTCAAAGAGTAACATCAAATTAGAACATTATTAAAATTAAAAATTTTTAAAAATAAAAAAATTCAAGTGCAATTAGTTATAATTTTCGTTTATCTTAATAAATAATGATTAAATACTGAAGTTATACTAGAGGAATAGGTAAAGGTAGAAATATTTTCAGCGGCTCTAGTAAAAAAATATTTAGATTTTTGTATATATTTTGTCATATCATATATCAGCTTACTTTAACATCAAATAAACTTTTTTTTTTTTAATTATTATGGATTTTTATTTTCTTGCTGGAAAAGTAAAAAATAATCACCGTAATTATGGAAATTAAAAAAATCCATGTTTTTGTTTTTTTATGCTACTTTATCTAAACAATATAAAACACCGGAGTAAAATTACAATTTTTTGTAAGAGTCGAGGAATTACATTCAGGGTTAATCCGCCATTATTGTTTAAGTGTTGTTATTATTTTGCATTTTTCTTTAATATCAGCTAAGGATATTTTGTTAAACAATTTTTGCTATTCCTTCATTGAAATAGATGTGTTTAATAAATGATTAATTTAACAGTCTCGAAACCGTTTATATACACAGCTATAAAATTTGCTTTATGTATCGCTTACTAAAGATTACACAAGTCAACACACATTTTGGTGCCGGCGATTTTTCAAGTGTTCTTAGGTAATTTTAGGGTGCAGAATTCAAAAATAACTTTATATTTGTTCCATCAGGTCTAGTTTTCGAGATATTAACGTCGCAACGTTGCAGAATACAGAAATAGCAGTCATCATTGTGGTTTCTGGGTTCCCTCCAAACCATCGGCACACCAAATTTCAGACTTCTCTTTTGTCCATTAGTCCATTGCCATAAGTGTTCCATAAAATACAATATCGGAATAAAAGGAAAACACAAATCCACAAAAAATTTTTTTAATGACTCAGATGTACATTTCGGAATTCATAATTCCTTCATCAGTGAATGATTTTACAGAATCGACAATCGACAATCGAACAGTGTAGTGAAAAAGAAAGACGCGAGTGGTCCAGGAGCCAAGCTCACTTTGCACGCTCGCCCAAAAAGTAAACCAGAGGAAGTACACTGAACTGGGAGAGAAGCCTGATGAACCTCTTTAGTCCTCCAGAGAATGAGTCCCGAGAAGGGACGAGTCAGATTGTGGATTGACGAATAGAGTCCCCAAAAATCAGCAGGATCTAGAAGATCCAATAGTTGGGGAAGACGGCCTTGTTGACGTCATCAAAGCAGACATCCAGGACATGGCGGGGTCTTCGAAACCTGAGGGGACCCTTAACAGCGAGTGGGTGGTCCAGGATACCAGAAACCAGGGTGTTTTCATGATTCTCCATCTTGGGTAGCATGTTCTTCATAAGAGTCTGGACAAAGGTGCCTATGTGGGTCATCCCCAGATCCTCATAGATAGAGTGGTTGTTGGCAACTCTTCTGTCAAGTTGGGCAATGGACCGGAGAGCAACATTTTGGAAGGTCTGGAGATCCTTCCACCTAGACTTGCAAATAGAAGCCCAAGCAGGCATTCCATGAAGCAAGATAGTACGAATCACAACCTTGTATATCAAGAGTTTGTTGTCCACACCAAGAGCGCTGTTTCGCCCCAGAAGTGCAATCAAACTGAACCTCGCTTTCTTTGCTTTGTTGAGTGCGTATTGGACTTGGTCGTTCCAATTTAGTTTGGAGTCGATCATGACACCAAGATATTTGTAGCTTTTAACCCACTCAAGTTTCTTGCCAAATAAGAAGAGAGGCTTTGGAGGGTTTTTGCATTTGCGAGTGATAAACATGACCTTGCACTTTTTGACATTCAGCTTTAATCGCCACTTTGTGAACCAGCTCTCGCACTGATGTAAAGCTTTTTGTAGTCGAGTGATGACATGTGCTGGGTTTCGTGCCCAGGTCATGATGGATCCGTCGTCAGCAAATAAGTAAAGATTACACTTTGTAAACTTGGGAAAGTCATGGATGAAGAAGTTGAATAATGCTGGCCCCAAGACAGAGCCTTGGGGTACACCAGCATTAACATCGCAGGGTTCAGACAAGCAGTCCCCAACCTTAACACGAAAAGTCCTCTTTGACAGGAAGGAGCGAACCAGAGCAATTAGATCGTCAGGGAACCCGTAGGTAATCATTTTGTAAATGAGTCCATCATGCCAGACTTGATCAAAGGCCTTTTGGACATCGAGGAAAATGAGGCCACCAAACATAGAGAGGTTGAGAGGACCGTTTAAATCAGCAACGAGCCTCCATAACTGAAGCTGACAAGAGTGGCCTGGACGGAAGCCAAATTGCTCAGTACGAATGAGGTTGTTTGCCTCGCAGTAGTCGTTGAACCTCTTGAGTATAGTGCGCTCAAAGACCTTGGAAAGCATGGGCAACAAGCTAATGGGCCTATAACTTGTGGGAAGAGCAGGATCCAGTCCAGGTTTAGGAACGGTGATGATGACTGAGTCCTTCAATGCACTAGGGAAATGGCCGCTAAGCCAGCAGTCATTCATGACCTTGGTGATGATGCAGATAACACTGGGAGGCAAATTCTTGAGAGCACTGTTGGTAATGGTGTCGATGCCGGCTGCCTTTTTGCTTTTGAGGCGCTTTATGATGTCCCATATCTCAGAGGTGCCAATGACATCAGGAGAGCCAAGAGCGTGCTGTGTGTGGTCATACCTATCACACACGTCTTTGACTTCACGAGTAATATTGACCAGATCATCCTCTTTGGGCGTAGAGAATTGGCTCTTCAGTGAATCGGCGATAATTTGTGCTTTGTCCTGGTCATTGCTAACGAAATCGCCACCCTCTGTAAGCAAAGGGGGGAGAACAATAGTCCTTTTGCTTTTAAGGGCCCTGACCATACTCCAGAGAGAGTTATCCTGGACGGACAGACTTTTAACTTTGTCGTTCCATCTCTGATTCCTTAAATCCTTAATCTGATCACTTACCTTGCGGGATAGCCTGTTGTACTTCGTCTTGAAGTGGAGAAATCTGGTACGCTGCCAAAGTCTTCTGAAGTGGTTTTTTTCGTGGATGAGTTGCCTGATGGAGGGAGGAAGTTCCAGGTGGTCTGGCCGTTTGCAATCCACCGGAGTAGCACTAGCATTTGTAGCCATCTTGATGGAGTGAGTGACCTTTTTGACATTTTCGTCTATGTCACTGTTGGTGACGGGATCCTGATAGGGAATGTTACTGTCGTTCATAAGTTCTCTAAAAAATTTCCAGTCCTGCCTACAACGAAGATTTGTTCTCAGGTCGATATTTATCCCCTCAAAATTTAGTGCAACTGGTAAGTGATCAGACGACAAGGCATTCACTGTAAAAATATTGTAGGGTTTGAAAAACTCCTTGAGAACAGCAATGTCGAGCACGTCACTAGCGGGTGAGTGATCACAGTAGTATGTATCCTCAAGAGGGCCAATAACCGAAGTGTCGATCTGATCTACCATGTACCTATATAGTACCAAACCACTTTGATTAGTGCACCTGGAGTTCCAGTGTGGGTGTTTCGCATTCAAATCACCCGCTATAACGACTGGATTGGGCCCAGACAGTAGTTCATCTAAGTCGTGAGGGTCTAACTTGTGCCTGGGTGGGTTGTATAAGGAAGTAAACTTCACCTCTCCAACATCAGCATCTTTGATGACAATGGAAACTGCTTCCATATTGACAAGGTTAGGTGTGACAATCTTAGTGTGCTTAATACCTTTTTTGACAACAATAGCTACCCCACCAGAAGCTGGATCTGGAGCTTTTTTAGGGGGCCTATCTTTCCGGTAAACATAGTACCCTGGTAGATTGAAAGCCTTACTCTGTTTGAGATGGGTTTCGCACAGGAAGGCAACATCGATGTTCCAGCTTGTGAGGAAATCGTAGAACTCATGACACTTGCGAGGGATGCCCCTCGCATTCCATATAGTGCAACGTAGCTTACCTTGATTTATAACTTTTAACTTTATAACTTTTATAACCTTTATAACTTGATTTTATAGATATCTGATTGGCTTGTATTCGCCTCAGTTTCTTATAAATTCTGGTCGTCTCGTTCTGTAAAATCATTCACTGATGAAGGAATTATGAATTCCGAAATGTACATCTGAGTCATTAAAAAATTTTTTGTGGATTTGTGTTTTCCTTTTATTCCGATATTGTATATTGGTGTCCACAGTTTCTGGCTATTTTGTTTTGTTCCATAAAAATTTTACACACAACAAGTAGTGCCCACGTTTTGTCTTGGTCACCAAGCTTAACGCCAAAGAATCCAAGGTACGCTCTTTTTTGATAATTATGGCGCTGATAATCATGACGTTTTTTAAAGTAAAATTCATGGCCATCTATCAGGAAAAACGCCACAAACTTTTTCCCAGACTTATTATATCAACGTCGCACCTCTGTACCATAACAAATAACAAAAGCGCATTAAGTTAGTGGTGCTGTATCTCAAAAACTATAGCTGATAGAGAGAAACTGTTTTCATATTTTGAATCAACACATCAAATATAATCAAAATCAGTTCTAACATTCCAGGCACCACGAAAAAAAATTTTTTTTGTTCCCCAGTGTTATTCTTGCAGTCCATCTCTTGAGTCCCTTTAAAGGACTTTTTAAAGATGTTAAACTTAATATTGAATAAACACATCATATTTAAGTAATGTAATATATTTCAAAGGGAGAAAATTTTTGGAAAATAAAACTTGAAATTTATTTTGAAAGGGGTATTTTAAATGGTTTTGAGCGTCAAAATTTATATTTCAGTTGTTATTTAATTGCTGAAAAAATGAAGTGATCAACGAGGCCCGATGACGAGCGTAGTTGTTCGCACGAAAAGTTTCGCCAATTTTAAATCTTTTAACACCTATAATAGTTTTAGACGTACCTATTATAATTTTGTTTCATATTTTTTTTATTTATCTGCAATTTGCAAGCACGAGAAAGTGACGTTAGAACAATTCCACGATAAAAAGAATGTAAAAGTGAGTCTAGTGAGTCACGATAAAAAAACTAATCTTCAATAATTGAGAATTTTTGTTTTCATCTTTTGCAATAGATATCAACTTTTATTTTTGTATAAATATAAAATGTGTACAACCTACTAAATATAAACGCTTGTTATTCGCTTTTAGTTTTCCTTTTTGCTGAAAAGATGAAAAAAAACAAACAATTCACCGAACTTGCTACCAACTGATCAAATTGTGACGTTTTAAAATAACGTTATTTTTATTTTAATTAGTCTCTGAGCAACAAAAGTAACGTATAAGTTACGTGGTTTTCTTTTTGAAAAAAGGGATTGACGCAAATAGGTCTTAAAAAACAAACAAAAAAAAATAATTTAAATTTCAAAACTACTAATTCACAACATTGGTGAATTTAAATTAACGTTAAATAGATATCTAAGAATTGGCTTTTAAAATAAATTTAGTGGATTTTAATTAATATTTTTTAAACATTGTTTAAAAATTTACATTGCGTTGTGTGATTTTTTAATTTGAAAATAAATTAGACAAAAGGAAAACCCTTTTTAATTAATAGTTAAAGGATTGTATGCACTAAACATTGTTTGCAGATAAGAAAACAAGACAACTGATATATAAAAAAAAATTAATATCAAATTTAATTATAATTTGTAGAGGAAATTCCCTTTTAAGGAATAATATCATTAAATTACAACAAGTCAGGCAACCGAAATGCCCAAGACCGACATAGGATTTTAAAGCATTCGAGGAAAGCATTTAATTTCTAAAGAAGCCTTTCATTCTTAAGAATTAGATAAATTGCTAAGGAAGCCTCTGGTTGGTAAGCAAGGCGTACTTCTAAGGGAAATGTATAGTTCAAACTGAATAAAACTACCTCAAAAGTTAAATGGAGAAAGTAACAATTCTCTATAGATTAGAACCTATACGAATCCTTTAATTTGTAAGCTTTCCTATTTAATGAAATCTGTGTAAGGGTCAATTATTTCTTCATAAACTATTGCCAACGCTTTTCTACGTAAACTTGTACCATTGAAGGAATGATTAGCTATTAGCTATTGTTCAAATTTCCCTAACTCTAACTGTTGATAATAATATAAGGCGTAAGTAATTACATGCCATATCTTAGCATTGAAAGTTTCCAATGGTTTCATAATAGTATCATTAAAACACGAATCATGGAACCAATTTCTCTTATTATTAATTTTACGTTATATTCATTCATGTCACGTCATTCGAAGTCGTTTGATATGTTACATGTCATATTTTAGCATTAAAAGTTCCAATGAAGCATAATGGTTCCACGAAACCAGGTGCCTTTGATTCAATTTCGACTATTATTGATTATACTTTATATTCATTCATGACACACCATTTCATGTCGTTTGATATATTACATGCCAAATCGGAGCTTTTAAAGTTTCCACTGAACCATAATGGTTCCATGAAACCACATACCATTGAACATATTTCGATTATCATTAATTTTACGTTAATATTCAATCATGACATGTTATTTCAAGCTGTTTGATATACAACCTCTGACAATTAAGTTCGGTGAATGAGTTCACACAACAAAATGCAAAACAGATAGAGCCACATTTACTTTATTGTCCTTCGAAATAATCACCCTGGAAGGCAATACACTTTTGGGATCGGGTGTATAAGTCCTGGAAGCTCCTTAGGGATGGCTTTAAGTTCACGTGTCACATTTGCTTGGATGTCTGGAATGTCCGCAAATCTGTGTCCCTTTAAGGCCTGTTTCAGGCATGGGAACAAGAAAAAGTCTGCCGGTGCCACATATGGTGAATAAAGTGGATGAGCTATGGATACGACCCCTTTGTTGGCCAGAAACTGTTGCACGATTACGGCAGTGTTCCTCTTTGATCCATTATCCAAGTTACGTGCGCACGCTACACCTTCAACTGAAGAAACGAGCATCTGCTAAACCATTGCACGCACAAACGAGACCTGTCTGAACTTGCTTAAACAATGACTGGGCTTGTATTCACAGCGTAAAGATCGCACAGATTAGGGTGTGACGTCATTCACCGAACTTAATTGTCAGAGGTTGTAATACATGCCATATCTTTCCAGTTTCCAGTGGACCATAATGATACCACTAAACCACATACCCTTGAACCATTTTGACTGATATTGACGATCAAGGAAGGCCATCACGTGTCTATACTTAATTCAGAAGCCTTTTCTCTGCTTGAGGTATGCCAAAAAGAGAACAGCATTTGGTAGTGCACAGGCCATTTATACATGGAATTGTATAGTGAAAAACGTGAATAGTAAAAGGGAATAGTTTTATTTATTTATTTATTTATTTATTTATTTAATCTATGGAAAAGTACATTCATCCATCCTGGGCCAGTATGGCCAGGGGCTTACAAGGTAGGTCCCAGGATGGGGATAAAGATATTGTGTACAACAATAGGTGATTACAATTTTATATGAGAGGACAGGTCTTGTGTGATAGGAAATTAGCTAATTATTATGGAGAGTGGAGAAATGATTCTTTATGCGGGATTTAAAAGTTGTGAAATTCGTTAGGATGTGGAGGCTTGAGGGTATGGAGGACCAAAGTTTTCTGCCTGAAATGGAAACACATTTAAGTTGATAGTTGTACACTTACGCATTATATACGTATTATTTACGACAAAAGTATCCCAAAACTCTTATTCTCTTAAAACTATGCCACAAACTTGGTCCGCAATAAAAAAAAGCTTTTTGATCCCTCTAATATCACTTCTGTCTATACACCCGTGGCAATTCAATTTTCTCGTATATAATTATGAGAAAATTATTTTTGGTAATTTATGTATAACTACTGATATACCCGGCGTTGCTCGGGCTGTTTTTTGATGAAATTTTGCAAGTTCTGAATGTGAATAAACAGAAAAAAAGAACACATGAAAAAAGCTTGCAAAATAAATCCACACCAGGGGTGAAGAAACGTCAGATCAGATTATGGTTTCATTTTCTTTCTGTTTCCTTCCTCTTTCGAAACTACATACATAATTCTTCTCCGTCTTTCTCCGACACTGCGTCAAACCCACTCAGCTAAAATCAACATTCCAACATGAGCGAAGCCGAGTAGAACTGCTGAATGGCCGTATTTGGAGAGGACAACCATTGGGATCATTTTAAAAGAAATCTTTTTCGTTTCTTGAAATTAAATTTTTACTATATTAATTCTAAGCTATTTTTTTCACGTATTCATTTTTTCTGAATACTCACATTCAGATATTGCAAAATGTCATCAAAAAATAGCCCGCGCTACGCTGGGTATATCAGCCAGTAACTAAATCAACCATTAAGGAATGACATAACCAAGTACCGAAAGGCTAAACTAATCGCTGTCATAAAATGTTTGAAAATTTTAGAGGGTGTCATAAGGGGTGGGCAGCAAGATCTCCGGATATGAATTCGATTGAGCATGTAGGAAAGAAAACGTACATAATTACTTTATTCGCTCTTATTTTAACATTTCGAGTTATATCTTATCATTGAGGATTTTTGAGGGTGTCATAAGTGTACCATTAGAGCACGTGCCATTGAATTCATTTCGACCATTATTAAAATGGTTCATTCGCGGAACCATCTTTATCAGTTGGCGAAAACAGTAATTAATGCTGCTTATATCTCGTTTTTACGATTTGTTTCATATATTCCTTACAATTATTTAGCATTGAAAATTGCTAGGTGGAGTCATGAAGGTACCATTTGTGCAGGTACCAATGAACCGATTTCGTTCATATTTGTGATTGGTTCTGTCATGAACCATATTACTCGACAGACGAAAACATATTTTGAAAAACTTCCATAGCCTTGGAGGAGTTAGAGTTACGGTCAGACAGACAGACAAAAAAGATTGTAAAAAAAGGCAAAAATAAACCAGTTAGGAATGACATTACCAAGTTCAAAAAGGCAAACATTAATAAACTAGATCATTCGCGGAACCATATTTTTCTACTGCCTTATGTTACCATTGAAAGTCTCTAATCTTCTATATATATAACTAGCAGAGGTACCCGGCGTTGCCCGGGATAATTACACTTGTAGGTAAAGAGAACAATCTTAAAAAAATAAATTATAACTCACCATTGGTTAAATAATAACTCAATCAGTACAACATTAAATATTCACATTCCCACAGAATGTATTTTTATAAAATGTTTAGATCTGATGTGCTACCTAATAAGCTAGGTGATAACCCCGGCATGACCCTTTTTTTTGATTAAATTTTGAAATATCTTAAAAATAAACAGATGTAAACGCTTAGAATTAATGCAGTAAAAATTCTTAATGAAAATTCGATAAAAAAATTTTTTAAAAGCTCACAATGGATGGAACTCTCCAAAGATGCCACTGCTAGTCTAAATAAATTCTTACTCACGTAATCTTACTTTAGATGTACACTTGATGTTGTTGCAATTCCCTTCTTCTCTCGATGTCTTAAAGCAAAAAACTTGGCCATTCATCACCTTCTGTAGTCTAGCGGTCGCCGATTCTTCTATTTACTTGTTTCCCATTTGCTCAATACAGCACGGAGCTAAAGGAGTGCTTCCTCTGTCGTCTTGCCACTCTTTCTCAATAGTCTGCTAACTCTCCATTATCTGCAGTTACTGATCATTTTTAAATATTTTCAAGAAATTGTTAAGTACTAAGAACTCTCTTTTCTAAGAAAACCCTGAATAACAGGAATTCTATGCATTGTTACAAATTGAAATCTTTCTATATATATATAAAGAAGGATGTTTGTTTGTTTGTTTGTTTTTGGGTTTGTTTGTGGGTTTGTTTTTTTTGTTTGTTTTTTATACAAATCTACAGTTTTATTCCGATCTTGATAAAATTTTGCATGCGTGACCTTCAAAGCATGAGGAAGTTCACTGTCTACCTCAGATTTCGAAAAAATAATTTTTATTGATAGAAAAATCGGTATGCATGGTTATGGCAGGGCATATTAATGAGAAATATCTCATGACCAACAATGCAAGACAAAGTTTTTGCAACAATAAGTATCAACAATGGTATCAACATGCAATTCACAAACACTCTGCACGGACCAACAATATATATCTCATGACCAACAATGCAAATAAAAGTTAGTGCAACAATAGGTATCAACAATGGTGTCAACACGCAATGCACCAATACTAGGCAAGAATCAACAATACAGAGGGTTGATTCAGATAAAATGAGACGACTTTGCAGTTCTGTTACGATGGTGTAATACCATGGCGCCACCATCGGTTGCGTTCGATATGAGAGCCACGTTGTTGGACTATCGCCCTGCACCGTAATTTCCACTGAAGTAGGCTGAGTTTGAGGAACTCCATGGGAATTTCGTTCCACACCTGCTGACACACTTTCCATTGCCCATCAACGGTTCCTGGTCGGCGACTTCCGAGCCGTCGTTTCAGGAGACCAAAACCACAGAAATCCATCGGTGAGGCGTCAGGAGATTTTACAGGCACATGAGAGAAGGGAATAACTCGTATGCCCGTCTCGTGTTCCATCTTCCTGTAGTAAGCCACAGATGACTTGGCAGTGTTCAGTTGTGTTCAGTCACTCAGTTGTGTGACTGCGCGCTTTATGACGTCGCTCCAGCCCAAGATTGTCATGAATTATTCTGGAGACTGTTGCCTGTGAAATACCTTTCCTTTGGGCTAGACTTCTCTGTGTGGGGGGATTTTATTTCAGCACTTCAGACCGGATTTCTCGAACCACCTGAGTTGGGCGTGTTGGCTGGGGCTTGTTTCTGGTCTGCTTCTCTGCTCGTCCACGTTCATTAGATGGTCGCAATTTGTTCTTTTTTGATTATTCGACCCACAGTAGCTTTGGATACCACAATACCATTTCGTTTGCATAATTCCACAATGCACGAAAAACTGAAGTTAGCTTCGGAAAGACCAAACATATACCCTTCCCAAAAAGCTGTGATTTTGGAAGCCATGTTTCAGCACAAAATGCCCCAAATAACAGCAACAAGTGTATACAAAGCTAATCCCCATGAATAGTGGACGAGTCATGCAAATCACATTCCGTCAAGGTCATATGCGGCGTTTAAATTCGTCTCATTTTATCTAAACCAACCCTCCGTAGATGGCCTCTCCCACTTGCCGGCCAGGTGGCCGAGAGGGCTAGGGCGTAGGCTTTCTAGTTCTCGAGTCCGCCTGGTCGTGGGTTCGAATCCCGCTGTGGGCATGGACGTTTGTGTTGTCCCGGGCTGCGTACAGATATAACGTGTGTAAAAGGCGCAAAATGACCTTAGTAGTCGACGCCGAAATTTCTAATAAAACAACCAACCTCTCCTACTTCGGCCCATTACCAGTTCTGCTCGTCTTCGCTCATGTTGGAACCAGAGACCGTTAAAGAATAGAGACTTGGCAAATACTATACTACTTTTCCTATACTAAATCATGTAATGAGTTTGCAACGTGTCGCCCTCTGGTTAATCACATCAACACTTCAGGGACAATTGGTGATTTACGTCACCACGGTCATGGCACAATTAGTGATTTACGTATCATCCACCAAGGGACAGTTGATGATTTACGTAACAACTCCCAAGTTTCGGCGCCATTAAATGACGTCAACTAGGCAACAAAGCCGACCTTGTCTGTTTCCTCCGAGATTAAAGGCAAGTCCTCTAATCTGGGAGGCAATACCTAGGCAGGCTTTGCTGCTTAGTTTAAAATTTATATTTTTATTTTTATTTTATTTTTTATTTTTTTTATTTTTTATTAGAGGAAGATGCAATGACGCCGTCCGGGGACCGGTATGGTACAAAACCGACGAGTTAGGTCCCCGGGGGCTAATTGAAATAAATACAATAATAAAACGTACAGTTAGTGACGTATGAAGGAAAAAACAACATTACAAAAGTTAAACAAAACGGGGCAGACCAAAATGAAAACAATAATAATATTGGAAAAGCACTTAGAATAATCATTTTGAGTACGAAACATTGATGAATGTAGACAAATAAAATAAATAAGTAATTTACAATATAAATTATGAGAAAAAAATACTTGGAAATATAAAAATTTAAGATTATTTTCATACCCTAGATAATATTAGGGTCAAAAAAAATAATACAACTAGTGTGAATGCTAATTTAGCTGAACCCAGAAGTTACTAAACAATTATAATAAAACTTAAGGGATATTATTGACAAATATACAATTTTTTAAAGCTTTTCTAAAGGCATTATAAGTAGGTAAGGTACGAATATCTAAGAGTAGCTGAGACCAGTATTTGATGCCAGTAAAAGAAATACATCTACCTAAATAATTATTTCTGATTAAGGGTATGCGGATATTACTGGCTATACGGGTTGAATAGGTATGGAAATGTTGATGTAGTCTTATATTTAGAGAAGAAGATAGGGACAATTGAGAGTTATTGGCTTTATAAATAAAAGAACATAATTGTATAGTATAGAGCTGATGAATAGTTGGAATGCGTAAAAGCGCAAAGTAATGAGAGACTGAAGAAGACAAGTTTAATTTCAAAAATGTACGTAGGAACCATTTCTGTAGTTTTAAGATTCTATTTAGATTATACAAAGTGGAGGATCCCCAGAAAATGATACCGTAGCAAAGTGAGGAGTGTATCAAAGAATAGTAGAGGATTAATAGAATGTGGTTTGGAAGATATTGGAGTCTGGAGATCATCCCTTGATTTTTATTTAATTTGGTTAACAAACTGTCAATATGGAGGTCCCAAGTTAAATCAGGGGTTAAAATTAAGCCAAGGTATTTAAATGAATAAGTAACAGAAATTAATTGATTATCGTAATAAACTAATGGGTTATTAGGAACGTTACGTTTATTGCGTTGAAAAAAAAACATGAGTTTAGTGTTTATCAGTATTGACAACTAAAGAATTCGCTTCATTCCAATTTTTCAATTCAGATAAAGCCAAGTTGGGTGAAGAAATTAATTGAGAAATATTTAGGTTAGAGAATAAAACAGTAACATCATCAGCGTAAAGAATAGGATTAGTTAAGGAAAAAACCGTTGGTAAATCATTAATAAATAGATTAAAAAGCAAAGGGGAAAGAATAGAACCTTGCGGCACGCCATGACTTCTGTTTAAAATTAAGGAAGATTTACCAGAAAGAGCTAAAAAATAATGCCGATTAGTTAACAAATTAGAAAGCCAGGCCAATATTTGTTTTTTTATTTAAATAAGATCTTAATATTTACTGTTTTTATTTTTTTTATTTTTTAAGTTTTACTATTTTACTATAAATCCTTTAATTATTTAACAAAATAAGATACAACACAATGTTCTGATGATTAAAAATATATTTATTTTCCTTGCTTATAAAAGCAAGATTTACCAAAAATGTTACGCTACATAAAATAAATATTTATAAACTCTAATTATAAAATATTTATACAATACATAATATTATACATTTTTTAAGAAAATGAAAATAAAGAAAACATAATTATAATAAGTTACGATTAATCATTTAAAACAAAAATTTCATAATAAGAAGCTTTTATAATATTTTGATTACATCTTGGAAATATCACCATAAAGACGGTTTTCTTCTTAACAAATATATACAGCTAAATGAATCCTCATTTTCATCAAATATTTTGGCATTCTCAATATATAAATCAATGAAAAGCATTAAATTTTAACTGAAAATTTATATAAAAAAAGTATATATTTTCACCGGAGCACGGCTTTTACATCATCAATAGCATCATTAACAACATCACATTTAGAAGTGACAAAACATCAGACATTTAAAAATAGGTTTGTTTAACTGTCATATCTGCTACAATTGTTGTAAAAAAGTTCACCTCTTTAATAGTGACTCAAAGTGATGGTAATTTAAAGACAGAACTCAGAATTAAGGAATCAGCCACTTTAAAAATATATCAGTGACCCTCAACTAAACGTTAATTTAATTGCTAAAATTGTTAAATCTTTATAATTACCTTTAAATTAATCATCGCACTCATATGTTCATTGAAAGTCGGAATAATTTTTAAGATAAGTTAGATCGTGGACGAAGCTCACACATGTTACTCAAATTCTTAATTTATCCTAATAACATTTCATTAAAATAAGAATTTAGTTAATATTGATATTGTTCGAATGCACATTTTCTGTAATGATGTGAACGATTATTGCCGAACTTCAGCCTTTGAGTCCCTGAAGGTTTGAAGCCAAAGATCGTTAAAGAAAGCTAATTTTTTCTTCTTTCTTCTTCTTCTTTTGTATCAGTCCGCATCTCCTGTTAAACGGAGACTGACTGGTTCCGCCATTAGTGACTTATAATCCTCAGGGAGAGTATATTAATAGTCTTTCACACACTAGGTTGTTTGAAAGGACCTATCACTCGCGCTAATAGATTTGAGTCCTCTAAAAATTTTATTAACTGTCCGACCACATAGCGTTGAGATTGGGAATTCATTTGTGATGTTAATAATATGTTTGGCAGCGTTAACGCCATATTTCTATTTTTTAACGCACTAACCAGCAAGATACGATGATCATTATATAGGGGGCACCACAATATCGCATGCTCCACTGTCTCTATATTACCGCAGTTACATTTTTCCGTATTGCTCAGCTTTAGTTTATATAAGAAAGCATTGAAAGGAACATGACCACTTCTTAATCTTAGTAATGACTTTTTTTGCACAAAGGTTAAGCTCTTAAGCGTTGCTCTTTTTATATTATTCCTGTTTATCAGAGGAAGCAGCTTCCTGTAATGGTCACCACGGGTCTCATTGGTCCACTCTACATTCCAATGATGGTATGTTTCGTTGCTAAGGAATATCTTTAGCATCTTAGAGTCATATCTAGGTTCCTTGGCGCGTCTATTCGAACTCCGAGCCCACTTGGCTAGATTGTCGGCTGCTTCATTACCTTCTATTTGCTTGTGTCCCGGAATCCAAATCAATTTAATTAGGAAGCATAAGTCCATTAATTCTTTAAGGTAAAAAATAATATATCCCAATAAATCTTTAAAGAACCATCTGTTTTTTCTAATAGCTGATTTTATTGCTGAAAGTGCGCATTTGGAATCCGAAATAACTAAATATTTGCCAGGCTGTCGTCTGCTAATTAATTCTAAGGCCTTATGTATCGCCAATAATTCCATATGAAAGGCACTGTAGGTAGGTTTTATTTTTTCAGAAAATATGATTTTCAGCTTCGAATATAATCCAATGCCACCAGTGTGATTTTTATTGTCAAAGGAGCCATCAGTATAAATTTTGGTATAATCTTGATAGTGCTCGAAGAACATTTCTCGCACCACCTTTTTGATAAGACTGGCAGGTAATTTAGGGTTTATGCCTTGGGGAATCGTAATCATATCCTCAATATCACTCATTCTCCATAACTGCCTTAATAAATTTACTTGGCAAAGCCTCAAGTTTTGGCATTTATTTTTCTTCAGTAGTTTATTTAATAGGTGCTTTAGCTTCCAAGATTTAATACAATTTTTAATATTCTCCGCCAATAGTAGTTGATCTGAATATTTTTCAGACGTCTGTATATATTGGTAAATTAAATCAATAGTTTTACTTTCCCATCTCATCTGGGGAGGAGGTATTCCCGCTTCCACATACAAAACAGGGATCGGTGTTGATAATGGCGCACTTAGTCCCAGTCGAATAATTTTTCTTTCTAATACTAAGTTTGGCTTCATGGCTGCCGCTGATATCATAAGGAGAATAGGTGCCAAACAATCTTGAGTATGCAGAAGTGATTTCAAGAGGATGGAACTACCAGACCATCTCGGTCCCCATTTAGATTTAACGATCAGGTTAATTCTAGCTAGGCCTTTTTTTAATTGTTCTCTTAGATGGGCTAGCTGCTGTCTCCAGTTTAGGTGATCATCCAGTAGAACACCAAGGAATTTATGAGATCTTCTTATTGGCAGACGAGTGTTGTTCAGATATATATTGACTAATGGGGATACCCCCCTTTTTGTAAAGACCATCACCACAGACTTATCCACAGAGAATTCCAAATGATTATCATTTCCCCACTTCGTCAATATATCACAAGCTGCTTGTAGTTTTTCTCTAATTTTGGCCACTGACGTATCTGACCACCACAAAGCTATATCATCTGCAAAAATATTTTTCTGGTAGTTAGAGTCCAATTCCTTAAAAATATCTGAAATAAAGATGTTGAATAATATTGGACTAAGTACCGAACCTTGCGGAAGCCCTCTTAATTGTTTTAACCAATTTTCACCTCCTGGATAGAGCATTCCTACATCTCTAAATTTTAGGAAGGCCGATATCCACATTATAATTCTTGTAGGGATCTTTTGATTTATCATTTTCATAATCAGTGTTTCATGATCCACCGCATCAAAGGCTTTAGAGATATCCAGGAAAATAATACCCGTGAATTTCCCTCTATCCCATGAGGCATGAACATCATCAACTAGGTTAATTATCGAGTAGATGTGACTGCGTCCCTTTCGGAATCCTATTAAATAATTTGGTAATATATTGTTAAATTCCAAGAAATGCTGTAATTTAATACTAATCAGCCTTTCTAATATTTTGATAATATTTGATGAAAGTGTTAAAGGTCTATAACTAGTAGGATCCGAGGGCGGTTTCCCAGGTTTAAGGATTGGTAGTATGCGTGATTTTTTCCATTCCTTAGGAATGATACCCGTAGTCCACGATTTATTAAAATGCTTTAGCAGAATATCCCTTTGGAAGGTGCTAAGCTGTCTTATAGTGTTATTTTTTATTCCGTCTGGGCCCGACGCGCAGTTTTTGGCAATTATCGCATTATCCAGATCAGCATTTGTGAATGGCAGTTCCCACTCAGTTAGTGAGTCCATATTTCTATAGTTCGCAGGGAAGGGGGTAGGCCAGTTTTGGCGGTCTAACAATGGAGTAAGAATAGCTGCTTTTAGGATACAGGCTGCTGATTCAGCTGGGCTGAGAGGATTTCCTTCGCAGTCTTTTATTATTGGGGGGGATTTTACTTGCCTGTTTTGGAAGATCTTTAAAATTTTCCATATATTTTGTTTGTTATCTGTAATTAAATCTTTCCAATATTTTCGTCTCGTTTTTTTTAACAGTTTCTTACAACTTGCCTTTTCTTTTTTAAGTTGGATCCAGCAATAATCGCATCTGCAGCGTTTAAATATCCTATTCGCTTTGTTTCTCATCCATACAGCTTCTTCGCACATACGATTCCACCAAGAAGGTCTTAGAGGTATAAATTTATTGCGTGGCATGCCGCCCCGCAGCTTTTCTTGAAAATCTCTGAGCAGTGCTATAATGTCCTTGTTTGCATGTACAAAAGTGTCATCAGGGGCTAATTTAAGTTTTTGACTAGTATAAGCGCATCTGGCAGGTCTATTTCTAGGTCTATTTCTAGGTATTGGAGGTTGATAATTTTGAATTGTTAGTTTAATGGGCTGATGGTCGCTGCCAAAGGTGCCGTCGATAATTTGTAAGCTTAACAGGTACTTGAAGTCCGCTGAGGCTATTGCTATATCTAAATTTGAAGCATCCCAGTCTTGCTTAGAGGGATAGTATGTGGGCTCGGATGTGTATAGTGTTTGCAGACTTAATTCGTCAATAATTTCCTCCAGGTAGGTACCATTTAGATTATATTTCGAACAGCCCCATACAGGGCTTTTTGCATTTAGGTCGCCGATGATAATGTATGGGGGGGTAAATAGATTAAAAATATTCCACCAATGATCTCTTTTTAGATAGCCTGGGACGTAAACGCAATAGATATGGATCCAGGAATTATATAGGTAGATGACCAAATCAATTATGGCGGCTTCATTCAAATGCCTTGCAAAATTTACATAATGCGGGATACCTGCAACTAATGACACCAAGTTTCCTCCACCGTACGTGCATCTATTGTTCTGATAGGTAATAAAATTTTTGATGTTGATTTTAGTATCTTTAGCCAAAAAGGTTTCACAAATAGTTAATACATTTGCTTTTTTTTTCAGAATTTCCACGTCCTCCCAATTGGCCATGATGCCTCTAGCATTCCAGTGAATGATATCCATCTGGTTGTTTTGATGAGTCATAATCAGGAAGGGGATTATTCATTTCTTGCCACCAATTTTCCAAATCTACAGTCCAAGGTAATGTATTCGGGAAGTGACCTTTCATGATCTTAATTACCGCTTCAATGCTCACTGGATCATTTAGTTTGTCTGAATATCCCATTAACGTTGATATGAAAGTCTTAACCCAATTGCTGAGCATAAAGTCTTTACTAGAATTATCTGTATTATTAGAATTATTAACCTTCTCTTGTTTTGCCGGTGATGCGTTCTTGGTATTATAATTAAGGAGGCTTCTAGCAATAGACTGTTCCATAGTAAACGGGGTTAATTGCGACCACTTAACATCAGAGAGATCCATTCCTATATTTTCTTCTGGTATGGCTTTATAGTTGGCGAATATTGGTGATCGCGGAGAGGGGTCAACTTGAGGCGATGACGGATTTGTGTTCTCGTCCCTTCCACATGTTGTACATGTGAAGTTCGTAATCATATCATCATTTATTTCTGCTTCGGCTGCAGTAATCCTGCTAGTTGAAGGAGTTGCATTTAGGTCACTATTATCATTTTTTGTGTCAAACGGGCATCGGTTTTTAACTGTAGAAGAGTAAGATTTCCGTACAGGGCTCTGGTCTCCCAGTTCCATATCGACTATCTTCTTAGCATCATAGTACGAGATGAATAAATTTACCATTTTAGCTCGAATTTGCGCTTCATAGCGGAAGCGCGGACATCCTTTGTAATATGGGGAATGATTACCAGTGCAATTTGCACAAACAAATTGTTTAGCCTTGCAATCATTCCTAACATGTGTCTCTTGATTGCATTTTGAGCAGGTGGCTTTGTTGATGCACCTTACTTTTGTGTGACCAAATAGATGGCAATTTGTGCATTGCATAGGACGAGGAGGGGGGCGATATACAGAAAATATTTGATTCTCAAATTTAATTTTATCAGGGGGGATTGGAATTGTGAAGTAGATCAATATCTTTCCATATTTTGCTCCGTCATATGGCGCTGGGAACTTTTTAATACCTGAGATGTCATTTCCATAGTCAGCTTGTGATTGTAATTCATCTACTGTTACGTCAGATCTGATGCCATATATAAAGCCTACAGAGGTGGACAAAAATTTTGGAACTTCAAACGTTAATATGTACGAACCTATGTCGTCAAATCTGATGCATTTTTCAGCATGCTGGATAGAATAGAATTTTATCAGAAACTTCCCCGATTGGAGCTTACTTATACGAGGGTTAATACCAATAAGGGAGCTAATGATTCTTCTAACTAAGCCAACCGTAATCTCCTCTTCGTTTTTGTTCTTTTTCTTGTTATTGTCATCTTCGGTGGGCGAAATATCCAAAAGCAACCAAGGTTTGGCTGCCGTTTTTAGTATTTTCATAATATTTTGTTTGTAGTTTTTTCCCATGTCTTCTTGGTTAGATTTGACTGGAGTCCCCATTAATGAACAGGTCTGCGATTTGTTTTTTTCTGAGGCAGTGGTAGAATGTGACTTTCCTTTTTTATTGAGAACTTTTTGATTGGTATTCGTTGGTATTTTCTTAGAGCTCATATTCACAGAGTTAATCTCTGGCTGACTGTTTGTTCTTATTAATTTAGATCCAAGGCGAGAACGAGATCTACTTCGTGTTCTTTTTTCCAGTTGTCTTCCGCCTTTATCATGTTTGCTACTTTTTTCTTCTTCCGTATCCAATTCCATCATTATGTTTATCAGAAGCGAGTCATCGTTACCCGGCGATTTTGCTTCCATTCCCTCTACCTTCAGATGTTTTAGCTTAACTTAATATTCATTGCCGATATTTTATCGTTATATTGTTAACTATTTTGTTAGCCCGCTGATAGTAAAGTTATTTAATTACTTATTCAACAATAATATAAATTAGTTATATTTACGCGATAAAATAAAATTCGAATTCTAACTTGTATTTTAAAAAAAAAAAAAAAA